>JALQBC010000047.1:0-257836 GCA_023375675.1 Cytospora piceicola
TAAGTAAGTAAGTAAGTAAGTAAGTAAGTAAGTAAGTAAGTAAGTAAGTAAGTAAGTAAGTAAGTAAGTAAGTAAGTAAGTAAGTAAGTAAGTAAGTAAGTAAGTAAGTAAGTTAGTAAGTTAGCTAGTAAGTAAAGTAGCTATTAAATAAGTAAATAAGTAAGTAAGTAAGTAAGTAAGTAAGTAAGTAAGTAAGTAAGTAAGTAAGTAAGTAAGTAAGTAAGTAAGTTAGTAAGTAGCTAAGTTAGCTAGTAAGTTAGCTAGTAACTTAGCTATTAAGTAAATTAACTAATAAGTAAAATAGCTAAGAAGTAAAATAGCTAATAAGTAAAATAGCTAATAAGTAAGTTAGCTAGTAAGTTAGCTAGTAAAGTAGTTAGTTAAGTAGCTAGTAAAATAGTTAATAACTTAGTTATATAATTATTAAATAAGTAAGTAAGTAAGTAAGTAAGTAAGTAAGTAAGTAAGTAAGTAAGTAAGTAAGTAAGTAAGTAAATAAGTAAGTTAACTAATAGGTTAGCTAGTAAGTTAGCTATTAAAATAGCTAATAAGTTAGTTATTTAGTTATTAAGTAAGTAAGTAAGTAGGTAAGTATATAAGTAAGTTAGCTAATAGGTTAGTTAGTAAAGTAGCTAGTAAGTTAGTTAGTTAGTTAATTATCTCGCCGCTTAAGGCTGCGGAGGATCCGATAGAGTAACGCCCGAAGGATCCGGAGCAGCCTAAGCGGCGTATTTAACTATCTAACTAACTAGCTATTAAGTTTCCGATCTTTTTTAACCGAAGGCCTTCTCGGCAGGCGGTCCTACCGCCGTTCCCCAGTTAACTAAATAAACCTTATAACCGCCCGAGCAACCGTATCGATAACCGACCTCTACCCGAGTAAAAACGAACGTTATATAAACAACCGAATATAACGAAGACTTCCGAAGAGTACGCCTCCGAGCAGCGCGCCGAAGCCTATAAATAAGTCCGATTTAATATTACCGACTTAAATAGCACTTTACCTAAAGAAGATAAGGTCGCGAACACGCCCCTTCGTCGAAGGTCTTTTAACGTAACGAAACAGATAGTTCCTTTAACTACCTTTATTAAAGAAATAGTAACCTTATAAAATAAAAACGATTAAAATAAAAAGATAGTCGTTACTATTAACTCTACTTATAATAACTTTATTAAAAGCGTTAGAAAGTAAGATCTTTTTATAGAATACCGTTACCTAAGTAACGAGATTAGTTTAAATAACGATTTAATAAAAAAGGTCGCTTTTACTACCGAGATTTATAATAATAATTTAGACAGAGCTGCTTTTTATTTTATCCTTTTAACTACTATTAGTAAAGCTTAGTAGCCTAATTTTAAAGAAAGTATAAATTTTACTACCTTTTAAAAAAAGTTTATAAAGAACCCCGATACTTTATATTAAAAGTTTAAGTTCTGTACTATCGCTTTAACGGTATCCCGTTTATAAACGTACGAGATTTATTAGATTATTTATAAACTAAATAGTAATTAAGTTATACTTTATTAATAGGTTTATTTCTTTAAACGATAGAATATAGTTGATTACGATAAAGATAATCTTAATAAGGACGATTATAATAAAAACGACCTTAAAAGTAATATAGATAACCTTAATAACAGTAATAAGAGTACTTATAAAAACTTACTCTTTCGTATCGCTTAATAAAAAGGTAAGACTATAAACCTTTAAAAGGAGATCGATAAGTTAACTTAAAAGCTAAAAAAGGCTAACGATTCGATTACCTTTTTATACTTTCGATAACGTAAGTATTCCTGTTTTACAGATTTTATAACTAATAGTACTTATATCGAGCGCTTTACGAAGGTAAATAAACCTAGTGTTTTTTATAATAATCCTGTTAAAGATAAGATAGATTTTAAGTTTTAGTTCGATATTATATAAAGAAAACTAACTACGAATACCGACTACTATCGTAACGAAAACGATAAGATAACCGCGATTAAGATAAAGCTTAATAGTAACGCTATTAAAGATTTAATACTTTATATTTGTATTTTAAACCTAGATCGTATTAAGACCGCTAATAAACTAATAACTTACTTTTAAAATAAGTATTTTAACTATAATAAGGCCGATAAGGCCGAAGATAAATTTAGTAATTTTATTATAAAAGCTAAAGATAATTTCCTCGAGTTTAAGAATAAGTTTGTCTAACTTATAGGAGAAAGCGGCGAGCTTTATATTAAGTAGAAAAACCTTTTAAAAAAGAAGATTACCGACTGTTTAAGTAACGCCTTAGTTATTTAGTTTTTAAACCCGATTATTAACTTTAATAAGATCTGTTAACTATATTAGTAGGTAGATTTTAACTTTAAGATATAGGCTAAATATAAGGTAGCTATAACTATTAAAAAGACTATTACCGTAACTAGCGGTAATAGTAGTAGCGGTAATAGAAAAAGCGGAATTCGATAAGCTAACGGATTTAAATAATCTGCTTTTGGATTTTAAAACAATAAAATAACTATTAATAACTGTAGTTAAAAGCTTTATAAGCGCTAATAAATAAAAAATAAACTTACCGAGCTAAAAGTTATTAAGCTTACTGTAAAAGGGCGTTATTTTAATTATCGCGAAGTAGGTTACTACGTTCGGAACTACTCTACCCTCCTCTCAGGTAATAGTAAAGAAAAGAAAAACGACTATATTTACTTAATCGAGATCGTTACTCGTATAAGATATAATCTGTTTATCTTTACTTTTATAAAGGATAGACTAAATAAAGACTCGGGAAATAAGTAGCTTTAAGAAATCCCGACTTTCGCTTAAAGCTTATAGAATTAATAAGAACTTTAGAAATTAATAAAGTATCGAAATTAAAATAAGTAATAATCTCTTTTAACTTTTTATAATAGTTTTTAAAAAGAGATCTATTCCTTATCTTTAATACCTTAGCTTATAATAAATTATCTGTTACTACTACTAACTGCTTTATTAATATAAGAGTAAGAAGCTATGTATTTATTAGTTTACTATTTATACGAAGTATATTAAAAAAACTAAAACCGGAATAAGTAATAGGTTTCTACTTTTAACTTATTAGAGGATATAACGGTAAGTCTTTATTAACTTAATTAATCGATATAGCGTTACGCCTATAACTTAAGATTTAAAGATATATATTCTTAGCTATATTCCTTATATTAAATATAAAATACAATATAATATTAAAATAAAAATAGTTAAAGTATTATAATATACTCCCGGACGTTTATCGGCGCTATTTTCTCTTTCTACTAAATAAAAAGACCTTAGCTAAAGAGGTTTTAGCTAACGGATATATATAAATAAGCTACTTTAAGTTTAAGATAAATCCGTACGACTTTACCCTTACGTTTACCGACCTATTAATAAAAAACGAAAGAAGATATATAGAAGGAAAGGTCCGACGCCGGATTAATAAGTTATAGATAAAGATAGATTAGTTATATAAACAGACTATCCTTACCTTTAATATTATTACTTTAACCTTTACGTATAGTTACCGGGTAAAACTATTATTATATATATTTTGCCTTACTTTATCTATCTGTACTTTAAAAACGGAATAGATAAAGCGATAACTTAAAGAACCGGACGATATACTTAAAGAGATAAAGGGTACTTTATCCTTAACCTCTACCTTTAACTTATTACCTTTATCGAGTTCTTTAAAGGTAGAATATAACGTATAAGGACTATATATTTTTAAGCGAAACGGTATTAGCTAGTATAAGGATAGGTTAATTAATATTACCTTAGTTAGTATAACGCTATTCCTTAGTATTATAAAACAGACTTATATTAGTGTTATTAACCTTTATAAGATCGACTGTATTATTACAGACTTAAAGTTTAAGGTTATACCCGACGATAATAAGGAATACCGACGGTTAGCTTAATAAGTCGTTTCTCTCGAATACTACGACTTTCTAAATATATAAAGTAAAGCTTAATCGGATAAACTTGCCGATTATTATCCGGGAGTAGACTATTATATATATCTAAATAATAATACTTAAATAAAGAGTTTTAGTTATTTACTTTTATATAAAATGTCTTTAAAAGAACTTAAAGTAGCCCGAGCTTATATTTAAGATAACTTAAATAAAAGGTTTATTGTTTTTAGTAGTATTTTTTAGGTAGCCTTAGTATTAATAGTACTGAAGCCCGGAAGAGGTTTACGGTTTTATATAGACTATTATAAGCTTAATATACTTACGAAAAAAGATCGATACCTACTACCGTTAATTAAAGAAATAATAGCTTAAATATTTAAGGCTAAAATCTTTACGAAACTTAATATTCGTTAAGCCTTTTATAGAGTAAGACTAACACGACCGGAAGATAAAGAGTTAATAACCTTTTATACTCGATACGAAGTATTTAAGTATAAAGTAGTTTTTTTCGGACTAATAAATAGTCCGGCGACTTTTTAACGGTTTATTAACGATACTTTATAAGAATACCTAAACATTTTTTATAACACCTATATTAATAATATTTTAATTTACTTTAATAACCTCGAAAAGTACTATAAATATATCCGAAAAGTTTTAAAACGTCTTCGATAAGCTAGCTTATAAGCTAATTTAAAAAAGTATAAATTTTATATATTTTAAACTAAATACTTTAGATTTATTATCGGATCGGAAGGTATAGCTGTTAATTCGGATAAGATCTTTATAGTAAAAGACTAAAGATTACTAATAACTGTTACTAAGGTTTAGTTCTTTTTAAAGATATATAACTTTTATAGAAAATTTATACCTGCTTATAGCCGTATTATTAAACCTATAACTAATTTAACTAAAAAAGATATACGATAGAAATAAAGAGATAAAAAAGCTATTTCTTTCGAAGAGTTAAAATAATAGTTTATATCTACCTTTATACTAACCTACTTCGATTATAATAAGCCTATATATTTAAAGACCGATACGTTAAATAGTATAGTAGCTAAAGTCTTATCGTAACTTTATTCCGACTAAGAATAGTACTTTATAGGATTCTTTTTTAAAAGTATAAAAGGTACTAAGTTTAACTATTTAATCTATAATAAGAAGTTAATAGCTATAGTTAAATCTTTACGCTTTTAAAGACCGGAGTTAATAGGTTTTTAATATAACGAGTTCGATATCGTTACTAATTACCGAATATTAGAATATTTCGGAATTAAACGTTTACTTAATATAAGATAAGTAAACTAAATAGAAGAGATATCGTACTTTAAGTTCTGTATTATCTATTAACTTAATAAAGAAAATATAGTTGTAGATATACTTTCCCGTTAGTATACCGATATAAAACCCTTAAAATAATAATAAAAAGATTAACGAACTATAGCTATTTTCCGTTATAATAAAGTTATAAAGGTTTACTCTTTAAAACCTTAAAATCCTTTTATATATATCGATATTCTTAAAGAAACAGGACTATTTAACGTTTTACTGTTTATTATACTAAACGTTTTAAACGAAGTATAACCGCTATTACCCTTATTAGACGTAATACTATCCGAACGCCTATTGTTTATAAATATAGAAGATCTAGCTTTTAAAGTATACTGAGAAAAGGTATAGACTTTAACTAAACCTTAAACGATATTCTAAAGTAAATATATACTATATAAAAACCGTCTAATAGTATTTATAACAGAATTCCTTTATACTCGAGTTATTAAGGATTTATATACCCGAGTAGTAACTACTTATCTTAGTCGTAATAAAACTTAATATTTAATAGCCTTTAAATATTAATAACTAAGGTTAAGTAAAGACGTAAATAATTACGTTGCTAACTATCTTAATATCTTTACTATCTGTTTAAGGATTTTAAAGATAAAACACTAAGATTACTATAGCCGATTTTAATACTTAACCGGCCGTAGTAATATATTATTATAAACTTTAAAAGTTAACCGAAATATAAAGACTATAGTTATAATAATATCTTCGTCGTAATTAATAAATTATTTAAAAAGCCTTAAAGTATATTATATACTACTTTAATAACGGTATAAGATATAGCTATACTATATTAGTAAAAACCTTTCTGTAAATATAGACTTTTACTAACTGTTAGCTTTAATCGAAAACTATAGTTTGTAGCCGACTTTATTAATAAGATATTATAGATCTTAAAAATTAACTAAAAGCTATTATCTTTAGGTTATTCTTAATTAGCCGAATAAGTTAAAATTTATAACTAGTTTATCGATAAGTCTTTATATTTATTTATTAACTATTATTAAGATAACTAGTATTATAGTTTACCGGTAGTAGATATAGCTTACCGTGTTTATCTATATAACTCGTTAAATAAGGCAACTTCCTTCGAGGTAATATATAAGTTCTTTATACCTTTATACTTTAACTAAGAGTAAAAGACATTAGATTTTAAAGGCTTATTAACCCGGGAGAAGCTATCTCGCTAAAACGTATAGCGTGTAGCTAATACTTTACAATTTTATTTCCGGAGAGTTAAAAAAGCTAATATAGTCGTTTAAAAACGGATAGTATAGTAAACTAATAAATACCGCTATAAACCCGACTTTAACGTCGGAGATTATATATATATTATTAAGAAGACGTAGTCTACTAATAGACTTAACGATAAGTTAAACTTTCTAATAATACAGAGCTTTTACCGTATTATAATAAAGAGAGGTTACGTTTTTAAAGTTAATATCCCTATTAGATAGTATATACGGCCTGTTTTCCTTTTTAATCGTCTATATTGTAACTTCCGTAATCCCTTACCGAGATAGAACTACGCTCGACTTAACGTTAAACAGATTAACGGTAAAGATAAATAAAAAGTAAACCGTATATTAATATTCTGTATTTATTGTAAAACTCTATAATACTAGGTATAATAGCGTAATTAAAACCTTAACCCGGAGTTTTATAATACTAATTACTTTAAGAATATACCTTTTAAAATATAGGAGTTCTATAACTATATACCTTAAGCTAAAAAACCGTTATATCGATTAGCGGTATAAGAAGCTTTTTATCTCGTAAGAGAAAACGATAATCCTTACTTAAACGATAACATTCTTTTAAAAGTTAAAAGATAAACGAAGGTACGACGATTAAGACGACGTTGTAAATAATAAAAGCAGTGCTTATAAGTATTCCTTTTATTTCCGAGCTAAAACCGTAAAGATATTATAATACCTAAGTATAAAGGCCTTATAGTGTAGTAGTTTATCCCGAGGTTAACCCTCTTCTAACTAGAAAGCGGTTTAATAGTTATTATAACGCTGTTAGTTTAATTAAGCCTTAACGTATTCTTTTTTATAAGGGGAGGGTAATATTACGGTGTAGCGTAGCTATACGTGCTATCTGACCTTAACCTTAAGGTTAGCTAGTAACACCTAGTAGACAGCCTTACCTATACCTTAGACTTTCTTTAAAGGGCTAACCTTATATTTCCCTTTCTGTTTCCTTTTCTTCTCTATAGCGACGATTCGATTGAAATTCGCAATATACCTGATTTAAGAGCCTAGCCTCTTGTATATCTCGTGCCGTGACAAGAATACCCTTCCTTTTTAGCTTTTTAAGTAAAGAGTATCGATTAGCGTTATAGTTATTCCGTTTATATCTATAGTAAAGTTTTTTAGTTTTATTTTTCTTAAACTAGTTAACCTTTATTTTATAATAATAAACGTAAGTAGTAAAGTTTTACTTATTAATATATTCTCTATTAGCTACGTACTTAGTAATATTATTAAGATTAGTTAAAAAGGTAGGATTTTAAATTTAGTCTTTTAGTAAGATACTTTTAAGTAACTAGTAATAATTATATAATCGGACTTTAACTTTTTTATATACTTAGTTTCGGATATTGTTAATATTTTATTAGAAACAGGAGTTTTTCTAATTAATTTCCTTTTAAAGGTTTATATTACTAATCTTTAAGTTATCTAGTTATTTAAGAAGATCTTTATACTAATCGTCGGATATAATCGGAGGACTAATACTAGCTTATAGGTTTAGGTTTCGCTTATTAAAGATCTTAAAAACTATAGCTTAAGTATAGAATTAAGCAGTCTTATCTTAAAGAGTAAGATCCTTAAGAAAGAGAGCCGGTATAAAATCCGGTTAATAAGTTTATAAAGTTACTACCGGGAGGATAAGATCTTATCCCTTTTAATTATTATAGATATTATATCCGAATATCTTTTTATCGCGTTTTTCTTTATATTAAACGATTAAATAAAGCTTTAAAAGATTGTTTATTAAGTAAGGCTAAAACTAACCCTTTAAAGAATTTTCTATAATTTTAAGCTCGGTATATAACCTTTTAATTTAAAAAGTAAGAAGTTTATCTTAAAACTTTATTTAAGTCTAATAATCTCGCTTCCCGGCTTTTATAAAAAGTTAATTATACTTTAAGATAACGAAGCGAAGTAACTTTAAAGAGTTAATAATATAAGTAAAGATAAAAGCTCCTTTTTCTTAATTTAAGGTATAAAGCTACTAACGATCGTAATATTTATACGCCTACTTTAATCGTTTTTTTTAATTAGCTTAAGTTTAAACGTTTAATATTTATATTATAAAGTCTGTTACTATCTTTAGTCTTATAACTATTATCTTTAAGATCTTTAAGGTATATTAATTAGAAATCTTTAGAATCGATCGAATAATATTATAACGTTTAAGATAATCGGTAATATTAGTACTATCGAAAGGTTTAAAACTAAATACTTAAATCCTTTCGACCGGTAAGATATTAATAAATAAGCTTAAGTATTATATTAGTAAGGGAGTTAAAGGGGGATACGCCGGTATTTAAAGTTAATTAAAAGGTATAAAGGTTTTATTAGTCTTTTTTTTTAAAAAAGTAGAAAAGGTTAGTTAATCTTTTATCGATATCTTCTTTTTTTATTTTTTATTCGGACGATTTAGTTTCTTTTATTCTTTTCTTTTCGACGTTCTTTTTAACTTATCTTTAATCTTCGTTTTTTCGTTAGTCGTTTAATTAAACCTGTCGATACAGTTAACTTTACTATATAATATTAAATTATTATTTAAGACGGATAAAAGTGTTTAATATACTATAACTATAAACTCGAAGGAAAAGGATAAAATAAAAGAATATATTAAACTTTTTTTTCTGTCGGTAAAGTATTAAATAAAACCTAAAAATACTTAATTAATCTTAAGTTTACCGGAAAAGGTATTTAATATAAATCCGGGATAATAGTAATAAGGATAAATAAACGCTAGTTACCTCGATATCTATCGGAATAAGAAAAATACTTTAAATAAAATATTTTAAAAAGTAAAACGTAAAACAGATTTAATTAATACTATTATTAAACGGTATAATTATCGCGATAATCTTTTTCTTCCTCGGGCTTTTTAAAAAACCTGTCTTTTTTATTAGTTAATCGTTTAACTATTCGTATATAATATTTTCTAAGTTTTTTAAAGAGGAAATAGCTTAAAACTTAGATTTTTAATTTAATTAATATAATATTAGTAAACCGTAAGGTTATATTCGACTACGAAAACTCGCTTCCCCTTTATATTTTTTCGTTTTAAATAAGTGTTCGGTTTAATAACAGGTAAAGAGATCTTTTCTTTTATAAGCTTATCTTTATAACGTTATCGATTTATCGTATATTATAATAAAAGTAGAATTAATCGGTAAAATTCGGTATTAAACGTCGCGGCTCGAGTATTTACTTTACTTCTTTTAATCTGTACTTTTAATATTTAGCGGTTATAAACCTTAGTTCCGGTAAGTCTTATACTTAAGCGGCTTAAAGGTATATAGTTTTAAACGTCGATATATTTTTTAAAATATCTTTAGTCTAATTAAATTAAAGAATTTAAAAAAGCCGATAAAACCTATATTCGATTTATAAAGTAAATACTAAATGTCGTAAAGACAAGTAATTTTTATAAAGAATTAAAAGCTACCGGCCTTACTACGTTAAGGTTAATTAAGAGTAAGCTCGAAGGCTTATACTTTTAAACGACCGTCGGCTATAAAAATAAAAACAGAAAGATAAAAAGGATAATATTTAGGTTTAATTACGTTAGGATAAGTATAAGTAGTAAAACTTCGTTATATCTTATTCTTGTCTAAGTAAAAAGAGTAATTAAAACAAGCACTCGAGATACTTTTTAAAAGATACCGACGTAAGGTTAGTAGGTCTAGTACTACTAGCCACCGCGTTAATACGATACTTCTTCGAATAAAGATAGATCTAACGACGATATATTTATCTTTAAAACTAAGAAGAATCGAGACGAATTAACTTCTTATTTTAAAGAAGAGCTAGAGCCTAACGAGGTAAATTATATTTTTATATATTATTTTAAAATAACGTTACTAATTAATTTACTATAGGTTTCTCCTTTAGAGTTCTGGAAACTTAATAGCCAGAAATACCTTATTTTAAGTCTTTTAGCTCGACGTTATTTAGCTATTCTAGCTACTTCTGCTTCGGTCGAAAGACTTTTCTCTATTACTAGTAATATTATTAGTAAATCGAGGAATAGGTTATTACCAGATACGGCTAAAAAGTTAGCTTTATTAAAAAGCTAGGGTATTAGCGATATTAAAGAGTTAAGGAAGGTAATAAATACAGAGGAAAGTTTAAATACTAGTAAAGAATAAAAACTATAGGTTTTTATTAAGGTTATATTAGTTAATAGTTATTAAAGTTTAATTTTTAATACTTTTTAATACTTAACTTTACTTAGTCTCTATTTATCTAAGTTAGATATAATATATATTACTTTAAATCGATTTATTCTGATTTATATCGATTTATATCGATTTATATCGATTTATATTAATTTATATTAATTTAGTTTAACTTATATTAATTTATTTTCAATTTATATCGATTTATTTCAATTTATTTCGATTTATTTCAATTTATATCGATTTATTTTAATTTATATCGATTTATTTTAATTTATATCGATTTATTAAAATTAAATTAAATTTAATTTAATTTAATTTGTTTTTCTTATTTAATTATTTTCTTAGTTATCTTAGTTAGTTAGTAACTAAGTTAGTTAGTTTAGTTTAGTTTTAGTTAGGCCTAATTTTTTTTTAGTTAGTTTAGTTTTAGTTAGTCTAGCCTTTAGTTAGTTTTAGTCAGGCTAGTGACTAAACTAACTAACTAAATTTCCAACCCTGAGTATATCAAAAACACATTCACCTTCAACTTTTGACTTCCCTTCTCGTCTCTACCTGCGTACATATGTACGCCGTATCCTAGCTTCATTATGCAGTGGAACTCACTGTAATTTAACTCTCAGCTCACCATGGAAGCCAGTGTACTACACGTACCCTCTTCTGGAACCAGAGTATATCACTGGACCAAAAGGTCTGCCAACACAGTGAGTAGATAGATTGAGCGCTGACGCTGTTATAATTCCCTCAACCACACTTTCCCTCCATCATCTCCTCCCATCCTGATCCTTCCCCCGGGGGCTCGTCCCCATTAGATCACCATCACCCCGAACTCATCTACAGAGACCGTGCCCTCTTTGCCTTCTTCCAAGACGAAACAAGACCGTTATCGGAGTGCCTCTTCCTCATCTTCTTCGCGCCACACTTGCTCCCACCCCCACTCTTGACATCCTTCTTCAGCGCCAGGGCATCCAGGTCGACACCCGCAGCCTCCGTCGTCAGGCCCGCCGGCTTCGCCAGGGTGGTCGTCGCGGCCGCCGCGTATGTTCCCGTGGCTACAGTACGGTCTGCACGAGGGGTCTCCGTCAGCGTGACTGGGTGGCTATAGTCCTTGTTCCACCCGATGGTGGCCGGGCAGGTGGCCTGGGCGGCCGCCGCCGCCCCCGCGACGAGCGCCTTGCCGGGCCCGGCCGTGGTGGCCGGCGCCGCCGCCGCCGCCGCAGCAGCACCGCCGGTGGAGGAGGCTAGGAGGGTGGAGTTGCCACGCACCGTGACGATCTGCGTGACTGTCGGCGCCGCCGCGCACGAGGAGGCGGCGGCCGTGGTGGTCACGGGGTCGGCGCAGGCGTCGCCTGTGATGGAGAACTTGGGGGTCTGGGCGTAGATGATGTAGACGTTTGTGCCGTTGATGGCGTTGCTAGTTGTTTGTATGTAAGTACTTTGTGAATTGTCAGGGAATAAAAGGTGGGAATGATCCTGAACTTACAACTGGAAGCCATACGAGCTGTCGACGTCGCAGGGGACCCGGACGGACGCCTCGCCGGAGCTGGTCTCGAGGTTCAGAGCGAGGGGCGTGTAGTAAGGGGGCCAGTTGACGAAGTTGACGAGGTAGACGCTGAAGGCGGTCGGGTCGGTGTCGACCGAGGACCACTGGAGGTCGAAGTTGGAGCCTCGGGTCAGGGTCGAGTTGGCGGCCGGGCTGCTGAACTGGATAGCAGAAACCAGGGGGGCGCCGAAGGCGACGAGTGAGGAGAAACGCATCTTGTTGAGAACAAAATCGACGAAAGCAACACAAATAGGGCTGATTATGTTAAAAGAATGTGGTGGCTTGTGTGATGAAGCCGGATATCAAAGAGTGACTGGGGTTAGTGAGCCCTGAGGTTGAAGGAGGAGGAGGAAGATCACAAAGGTGCGGTTCATGTCAGGAAAGTCGATCGCTTTTAATCCCTGGCGTATACAACCATGTCGCATACCGGGAAATTAGAGCCCCTTGGGTGACCCACACCAAACGTTACTGTATAGTGTATTGTGCACGCCGGCCCACTCCCGGAATGATACGAGATATTCGTGGTTCATCCAAGGCGGGTCAAGCGGCTTGGATGTGATAACCTTCTTTCTAGGCTTGAAATTGATGTGCACGTCTAGCCCTACCACTGACTCCATGCAGGAGTCTGGACAATACCTCCAGCCTCTGTTCTCACCCTGCCGGAACGTGAGACTAACACGCTTACGCAGGGTCAACACCAACAGTGAGCAGCCGAGGCCGCCGTCTACTCATCTGTCAGCTCTGCATCAGCAATTTCACTGCGACCCACACCTTATGGTGAGTTATTGGATATTACAAGTACAGCCTGCAGCGCTTCCAGACCATTTAAATTTCTCGTGTCATCCTCAAGATCCTGCCGTCCGAAAAGGGCATGGTGATTATGGGAGGCAGCACTCCCACACAGCCGAGATTAGAATATCCCTAAACAACCTCTAATAACAAAGAACACCAACACAACGGAGTAATTAACATTCGAACAAGCCTTGGTATTATCGCTTAAAACACACAGAAAAAGCCACTTGAGACAGTTTTGGCCCGGCAACAGCTCAGCACTCCGCGTGCAACCTGCTGCATGCCGCCCCCTTTCCCCTCCCAGAAACCCACTCATCCATACCTAGGATATGATAAATCATGATATCCCCTCTAGATTTGCATTACCGACCCATCAAGATTGTGCCTCGTTGTTGAGCTCATCAAAGGCGACGCACAACGCAGCCATGAGCGCAAAGTCCACGCCAGGAGCAACAGTAAGGCCGTATGTGTTCTGGTCGAAGGCCCACGTGCTGAAGCTTGCGAACATGGACTTGCGATGGATCTGGGCGACCACCACGCCTCGGCTCTCGTCGACGATCTCGGCCGACGAGTCGCGCCAGTTCCCCTTCACGACCAGGGTCTCATCCTTGCCGTGGGCCGAGGTAAATGTTGCCGTAGCTTTGGAACCGACGACTTCTGCACCGTTAGCAATATGTTGTGGAACAAAGAAGGTCGCCATATCTCGATCTCGAAACACTGGCCCCCCTTCCCCTTCCTCCTTCCTCCGCCCCCAACACGGGGAGACAGATTCAGTGGTAGTGATTATTTGCCGCACTCACGTTGGAACCCAGTCTTCACCTCGAAGAACTTGTTGCCCTTTGGATCCACGGCCTTGTAATACGTGTGCACGAGGTGGAAATGCTCCTTCTTCAGGTCGAACAGGTGGTTGCCCTGCATGTCGTAGAACGACTTCCGGCTGGTGAGCAAGCTCGGGTCGACCTTGAAGATGGGGTATGGCTTCTGGCCGTTTTGCGGGTCGAGGATGATGTCGAAGGCATCGCCTGTGATGGACATGACTTTCTCCTTTAGGATCAGCTTGACTTGTTGCTGGGTGTTGATGAATTGCGTGCACCCGATGGGCGGGTTGACGGCTGTGAGGTGCGTCATATTTGCTAGTTGTTGTCCTTGTTATTGTTATTATCGATGTTGTTGTTGTTGTTGTTGTAGTATGGACAGAGCAGGAGTGTGGAGGTTAGGGAATTAGAGAATTATGTATGAAGGAGGGTCAGTCTCTCAGGTGCTTAAAATAGATAAATACTCAAGTCTGTATTCCCTGCACGTGCTGTGCCATTCCAGTCACGACTGTGTCGTTGGTTGCTTATGCATACGTTAGTTGCAATCAATTGATGGCCGGTTCGGAGGCCTAAAGCTGCCCTGGCTGCCCAAGCAATGGAGACGCGCACGACTCGCATGGCTGAAGCAGCTGCGCCACCATGCCTGCAGCTACAGCCGCCATGCTCCCCCTTTTGGCAAGGAACTGTCAGTCCATCGCACAGAGGGCCTTGTGATAAAGTGATAGCATGTTAGAGGTGCAGTGGCAGAAGCAATTGTATCATGAGTAAGGCGGGTGTCACTACTCGTGCGATCGTGACAAGTTGATACAGTGGTGGACCCCCATATAACATACGGCCCGTCTAAGAGAATATATGCTACAGATGGGTTATATGCTATTTAAGGGTAAGGGGTTATATATATTATCTATAAATCCATCCAGTATATATATATATCTTATATCAAGAGTTTATGCTATAGAGGGATATGTTATATAGGGTGTTATATAGGGTGTTACTACCCTAGGGTACTGTAACTTCAATTTGCTGTCGTCAGGGTTCGTTTCGACCACCCCGACAACCATACTTTCAAGCTTTACCCTACCTGAAACAACTTGTTGACCCAGCCAAGCACACTTTCGTAACCTTCTTTCAACAATTCAAATCTACTGATTGAATCTTCAAGTCACTCAATCTGGGTGAGTAAAGTGTGAACTCTTTGAAACTTTGGACAGTCAATTCCATATTGTTACAGGCTGCGCCCGTGATTTGACCCAGGAACCCTTTGCTGAGTCCAGCAGCTTCTTGAAAGCTATTCATTTTCTTCTTATCTCTTAACACACCCCTTTTCCGTATCCACCCTGGTAGCATTATTTTCCAGGGCAGGTTTATACGTTCGAATAACTGTTGATACTGAACCTTTGTCAAGTATCGTTGTCCATACTAATTGCGTCAGTTGTGCCCCACCTTATCGAGTATAATGGTTTGCCCCTCGAGGACTTATACCCCCGGGACATACCACGCTTCATGCCTATGAGAGGTTGACTTTTGCGTATAAATATTAATAGGTGATATACACAAGCCCATATCTTAATGACTTCTAACCCAGCCATTAGCCAAGGATGCTCTACATAATCGAATCCAACAATCATGGAAAACGTAAGTAAACACTGATAGAGGCTGGAAATAGATTCCCTTGTTCACTCGAGCCCTGTGCATTCTACTTGTCACCATGTTCGAGGTGCACCCTCCTTGGGTTTTGTCCAAGTATATATCTCATCTGCTCTTTCAATCCCGGTTTTATCACTACAGTATTTTCTACAGTTACTGAATATTACTGAGGGATGGAAGAGTGAGCCGTTAAGTGGACGAGGCTATTTATTCTATGGCTTGACTGACAGCGGCACCACCAGGAGAAATATATGTAGCTAAGCCTGCATGCAAACTCGAAAAACACTGCGGGATGTGACTCTTGGGGCTCGGGGCTCCAAAGTTAGGACATTATTCAGTTATGGATTTAAACTCAGTATCGATCTCTCTCCACCATATTTATAACTCTATTGGGGCCACTGGAAACCGCATCAGAATAACTAGCAGTAACCAGAGTACTTGAATAGGGTTGTGACTTGCCAAGATTCCCATGATTCTCTGTTCTGAAATGCTCGTGGCCTCTTACTTTCCCATGCACAAACCCACAAACAGCAAACAGCGATTCCACGAAGATAGATAATATCTCCCGATGTTGGTCGCGGTGCTAATCTCCACATTCCGTGCGTGCTAGTTGCCGCTGTGGCTGAATGGTTCCTGCACAATTATAATGCACGTTGAACCCAGTATTGAAGTGGGCCCTCACAGTCAGCCAGTCAAGTATTCAAGTCTTTGCCATCCGGAGGTGCCTTCATTCAGGAATTTCCTCTGCCCAACCCTCCTCCCGATGCGATAACACTTGATTAAACCCGCCGCAGTCAGGAGTCAAAACCCAAGCAGAGCCAGTTGTGTCAGATGCATGGAGGACCGACCAGAACGAACCCCCCCTATGTGAGTAACATACGAGAGCAATCAAAGTCCCCTTCCCGGTTATATGTTGAGTCCCAAGACATGTTTCATCTGGGAACAACAAAAGCTATACTTTTGGACCCTGTCTCGCGACTCTTGTTTCTCTCTGTTCGAGGCAAATACTAACTGTCGATGTCGAAGTGGCCCGGGGGTATTCCCTCACATATCCGGTGCCATACAGAACCCATTTCCACGGATATGTGGGCCGAAGAGGTAAGGGGCTGGTTGCTCTTCCTCGATGTGAGTACTCCCGTCATCTTCTAACATACTCAGGTAGAGAGCATGGACCTCTAATATGTAATTGGATAGGAAAACATTGTTCCACGACCAGGGAATCATCCAAGCGATGATGAGTTTGAATTGGACCAACGTCGCCTCCTCGTGTCCCAATGGGCCTCTCTAGCCCAGGCCGATCGCGATGCCTACCAGTCACGCGCACAACATATTCGTCCCGGGGACTGGATGCCGCCGGTGGGGACTTTCAAGGCTGACCACGTTAAATTTAGGGATGACACTTGCATTGTCGACAACAGAATCAACTGTGTCATCCCGCAGCCCATGATCCCCCGCAACCGTGCTCTTCTTGCCAAGGCTCGTATCCTGCTCTACTATCTGGACGGAGACGATGGGCCTATTCTCGAATATGAGTCCGATGTCACAATATGCATGCCCAACCCCGCCCTAGGACCTGGGGCTGCAGTGAACACTGGGCAAGACTTTATCATGTGGAGATACGTTGAAAACGCAGACTTTGGACCGATGTCAATGACGAGGACGGGCACTGTAATCATGGCCGACGAGATCCGGGAGCGCATCCTCATTGACCAGGAGGCTCTGGATACGGGGCGTGTGTACTTTTGTAGCTTTGACACAAACGGGCAGGTGAGCGCTGGCTGCCATATACGTCCGCAGGTGATACTCTGTGAATGGTGGATCAATGTTATAGGCCTAGGCCACAGTCTCAGGAGACTTATGAGAGATAGGGAGTCGCAGTGGAAGTTCACCAGCAGCCACCCGCTCGCCGGAAACCGCCCGTAAGCTCCCCTCCTGAGCCTTGCAGGTTGAGGATCATTGCTAATCGGGACGCAATAGTTTGGACATGGAACAACCCATCCTGGATATACTTGAGGACTGCAAACCATTCCTACACGGCGGTATCGACGAGTGGATGGACGACATCGAGAGGTATGCGCCTGGATATCTGGAGATGGAGGAGGCTGGGGATGGTATGGCACCTGACTACGACCACTCGAAGTTTAGAAACAGCGAGGAGTTAGAGGGTATTCCGCGAGAGGATCTTGAAATACAAGAGTGTTAGTAAAACCCGGATACGCATCGTCACAGGACGAGTCATCATCAGGGGAGGATTAGCCTCTAGGGAAGAGGAACGCTGTTAGAACGATTACCGAAGTTTGCGCTCTCGGTTCCACCAGATGAGCGGGTGTCTGTCAAACAACAGATGAGGAGGCCCATATACAAAAGCTGTATTATTACCTACAAAACACACCGCGATAATAGTCGCCGAACTTACTTCAAATGTTTATAGTCTACATAGTGCCCTCAAGGCGGTTCCGCGAAGATCCTCCGGGCGTTCTCCATAAGCTCCTCGTCCGACTCCCCGTCCCTGAGATCTACCCTGCCAATATTATTATTGATAAACCGGAACAGGTACCGCGGCGGTGGCCGAAAGAAAGGATCATGATCCAGGCACCTGAGAATCAAGGTCCGGAGAGCCCTATCACAGGCGTCAAACTCGGCAGAAGCAAGAATCGAGCCGTAGCTGAACCTGTTGGATGTGACCCCCTGCGCGTCCGTGAAGGCGTACGGCAAGGCGACGGGCGGGTCCGGCGGGTAGCACCGCGTGATGAGGCACAGCATGACCAGGCCGACCTGGTAGAGGTTGGAAAACCACCAGTAGTTCCCCGCCGTCCTCTCGTTTCTGAGCTGCTCCATCCCCCGGGCCGCCTCGTAGTCCCACTCGTCCGTGAACTGCTCCGGCGTGAAGAAGCTGGGCTTTCCGGCCGCCCGCTGCGCCCAGAGCTTCCGCTCGTCGGTCTGGAACTCCCGGGTGGCGAACACGCCCAGGCCGGGGTCTCCTATCTTCACTATGGGGACGGATCCGTGGTCGCCGCCTGGGAGGCCGAAGTCTCCGACGAGAGCTGTAGCACATTGTCCTTTAGCAAGTCTCTCTCCATCACGGGTGGTATTTGGCTGCTAGTTACCATTCTGTGGGTCAATGTCGAAATGCACCAGCGGTGGGGTGTTCATATCAGGCCCGACAGTCTCGTCTTGCGCCACGATCTGTTCGCTCCAGGGGTCCCTACCCGCGGGACAATATCGAAAGGGGAAGGCCATAGCAAGGCATGCCTTGAACAGACAGTCGAACATGAGCCATAGCATCCTGTTGGACAGACGATCATTTCCTCGTAACCTGGCGATCAAGTCATGAAGCGTGCCGCGGCGCATGTACTCCATGACGATAATATCACCACGTTGGTCTAATGCCCTTCGAGCAGCTTGTATGGAAGCCGTTGCCGTGTCGACTTCCATATGATCCCTTGCATCATTGTCGTCGACATCGTCAGCGTTACGATCTGGTGGCACATTATTCCCTACTCTTAAACGAGAGAATAATCCTCTCAGCCTTCTCAGTCTAGAGATTGGCCTTGCAGGAAGTCGTAAGGCCTGGAGCACACATCTCTGCACAAAGTGCTGTGCTCCCGACATGGCCTTCCACATAGGAAACCGTGTCAGTCTTCATATCCCCCTCACTCTCAGGCACACCTGGCCCCCTTGGGAAGAGGAAGGAAACAAAAAAGGAACAGAAGCACTCACCACAAAATTCTCCTTCTCCTTCTGCATATCCCTCCTCCCCACAGACATGCTCGCCTTGACCACGACCGGGAGCGCCACCCCATCCCCATCCCTCATCTCAAACAGGAACGCCGCCCCCGCCCCCCCAAACCCCAACACCTTCCGGAACCGGTACCGCGCGGGCCTGAAGTCCCCCTCCAGCCGGCGCCCCACCCGCCGGGCGCTCCGCGCCTCCCGCACCCGCGGGTCCCGCGGCCGCAGCAGCGGGTCCAGGCCGCCGGGCGCCGGGACCTCTTCGATCCGGGCGGTGGCCTGCGCGGGCGGGTAGCGCGGGTGGCCCGGCCACCGGCCCCGGTTGGGCGGGATCCTGAAGCGCTGGCGGATGGGGCGGCGGGCCTCGCGGTCGTACTCCGTGAACGCCCTGGTGCTCACCCGGTAGTGCGCGAAGAGGTCGATCAGGAGCTGCTTGAGCTCGACGAGTGCGTCTCTCGGGGCCCGGGGGGCCGGGCGCTGCCTTGGTGGTGGTGGTGGGTTGGAGGCATAAGGTGGTACTACTTGTAATGGTGGTGATGGTGGTGTATTGGTGACATATCTTGGTAGCGAGTCTAGTAGTGGTGGGTTGGAGAGATAAATTGGTGGTGGGGTGTTCCTGGGGTGTGCCATTTTCTCGAGTCTGATCAATAAATCAAGGGCTCGCGGTTGGGTTTCGTACAAACTGTTGTGTTTTGTTTTCCTTCGGTTTTGTGTGGTTATTGTGCTGTTAAATCAAATTCGTAAATCTTCAAGACAAAGAGCGCCGAAAGGGGCCCAGTTCATAGCCAAAAGCAGCCCGGCCCAGAAAGGGTCAGGACAAAGGTAATAGGTAGACTATCCGGACGAAAGCATTCTATTCTTGCTTTTTCTTCACACGACTGCTAGTACCGAGCCATAGCACCTTGAAGAGGCTTAACACCCCTCCTCGTCTTCCGTTTTCAAGCCGACCTAGACGTAGATGGAAGAAGACCAGCAGACGAGACCAGGGCGAAATCTCCCACTCAGCAGCCAGAGGACCCATGAAGTGCACATTATGACACTGCACCTGTTGACCAGTACCAACGAACCAGAAATCCTCTCACAACTCCAATTGCACGCCAACCGATGCGCTACTGACTTATACAAGTAAAGGTGCTCCATAAAATGCCACACCCCTCCCATTCCCAAGGAAAGTGGTATGTAGATGATGATTCCGCGGCCTTTCGGGAAAACAAAACACCAAAAAAAAAAAAAGGCCTGAAAAACAACGACACAGGTATCATCATACAGCCCAACCCAGAGTCCTGCCCGGGGACGGGGCCAACTGCTTAGTTTCCTCGGGATTCCCCTGTAATGATCCCATATCCCTTAACCACAAGCCCTCCCAGAAACGCCTCTTTCTTGCACACTTCCCTTCCCTTTCCTTCCCTTCCCTTTCCTTGCCTTCCCTCCCCTCCCTCTAATCTCCCCCCATCACAAAAGAAACCTCCCGCCATCCCACCCCCTCACGAGCGAAAAGTCCCGAGACCCAGACAGCGACACCTAGTTCTCCCCCCCAGCAACCCCCCCTCCGTCCGGACCCCTCCTCCTCCTCCGCTGCTTCCCCTAGTTAGCACCACCCCCACCCCCACCACTGCCGCCGCCGGCGCCGCCGCTCCCAGCCGCGGACAGCGCGGCCTCCATCCTCTTCCGCCTCTCCATCTTGGCCTCCCGCGCCTGCGCCTGCAGCGCCACCTCCTCCAGCGTCACGATCTTGCGCGACGCCTCCGACCGGTCCAGCAGCCTGCCCTCCCTCTCGGCCCGGAGCTTGCCCTCCAGGTCCTTGAGCCGGTGCAGCCACTTCATCTCCGCGTCGGACGGCGCGCCCGGGGAGAGCGGGCCCCCGCCCCCGCCCCCGCCCGCCGTCAGCGTGCTGCTGCTGGGCGGGTTGCTGTACTCGCTGAGGACGTCCGGCGTGGCCGCCGCGGACGTCGCGGTGAAGCCGCCGCCTGCGTCGTTCTCCGCGCCGGCGCCGCGGGACTGGTTGGACCTCTCCCTCGTCAGCGTTGACGTCCGGCTCAGGCTCATGCGGTGCGCCGATGACCCTGAGCTGGTCGTCCGCGTGAGCCCGAGGGTGCGCGAGCTCTGGCGGCTGCCCACACCGCGGTGGCTGTCCCTCTCCCCCGACCTGTCCCTCCGTGTCGGGCCGGTGGGGATGCTCGGGCTGGGTGATCCGGCATCATAGCCCTTGTCCGCCCTCGGGTCCAGCATCGCGTCTTGTGCCTGCCTCGAGCGGACCTCGTTGGCCGTGCGGAGGGTGGCGTTGTCGACCTTGAGTTGGCGGTACGCATCTTCCAGCTTTGCCATGCGCTGTTTCTGCTCCTCGAGAAGAGCCTGGGACATCTGTCCAGCAATGCCAATGCTACCGGTGGCTACACCGTTGCGCACCAGAGACTCGATTTTATCGAGCTTCTTGATGCGCTTCTCGAGTGTCTCCTCCAGGTGCTGATACTCCCTCCACAGCTCGCGCTCCACAGACTTGACGCGGTCCTGGAACTTGCCCACAATGGACTCGATGGTTCTGACGGCCGCCAGCAGGTTCTTGCTAAAACCAGGCAACATCGTCGCCACGGCCTCGAGGGACGGCAGAGCGCGGCCGCTGATCAGGCTGTTGTCGTGCGCCCAGTCCGTTCCACAGAGACTTGACAGCCTCGTCCAGAGGACGAGCAACAGACTGTTGCGTTCGTTTAGCTGCTCCTTGAGGGTGGATTCAAGCTTGGCGAGGCGCTGCTTGTCTTTGTCCTTGGTGGTCTCGAGCTCCTTGATACGGAGCTCGGCCGAAGACATGTTGCCGTGCACATGCAGATGCGTCTTTTGCAAGGTCTCGACCTGGTTCTTGGTGTTGCGGTGGAGCTGTTGTTCTTTAGCCAGAACCTCGGCAAGCCGGCGGGATTCCAATGCCGAGGTCTCGAGGAGCTCATCGCGCTGCTTGATGAGGTGGTCCTTCTCATTGATTGATGCCCGAGCGGTATCAAGATCGCGGCACGTTGCGTCGAGATCGCGTTGAAGCTTGGAGATGTCCTAAACCGAGACTGGTTAGCAAATTGGACAAACATAGAATCATGAGGAGCGAGACTGACCCTGAGGAAGCTGGACCTCGTTCCGTTGAGGTCACCCAGCGCCTCCCTCAAGTTGTTTTCCAACTCCAGTAACCTCTCCTTCCACGACGCAGCCTCAACCTCCTGCTTGGACAGGTTCTTGCGCAGCTTCCGGGCCTCGTCCCTCGCTGACGAAATCTCCCGGTTGAGGTTATTGACCACCTGTTGCACTTCCTCCTTCTCCTGGCTCGCCACCGTCTCGCGCTGTTGCCGCTCCGCCTGGAGTTGGTTCTCTAGCTCCTTAACCTTCTCCTTCTCGTCACGGACGGAACCCTCGAGATTCGCGACTTGGCCGACCAGGTCGCCGATGCGAAGCTTGTCGCCTTCTTGCTCATCCCTGAGGAAGGCGATCTCGCCCTGCGTGGACTCGAGTTGGATGCCGAGCCGCTGTGATTTATCGTTGGACTCGATCAGTTTTGTCTCCAACTCATCGAGTTCCTTGTTTGCCTCGGTCATCTCTTCTTCGAGCTGCTTGATCCGCCTGAGTTGTGTTTCTTGTGTGTCCTCGAAGTTTATCATGTCCTCGCTCAGCCTGCGCATCTCCTCCTGTAAGGCCTCCTGGTTCTCGTTACGTTCTGCAAGCTCCTGGTTCAGTCGTCCGATTTCTTGGTCCCTCTGCTCGGCTTCCGCCTCGAGGTGGTCAATCTCATCCTGTGCTTCAGCTTGCAGAGCAGTGAATTCTTCGCCCAGCGCGGAGTTCTCCTGCAGAAGCTCATCACGCTCCTGTTGTAAAGTGAGAAGGTCGTTCTGGGTCGCCTCAAGCTCTTCTTGAAGTTGATGGGCTATCGTTTCGAAGTGTTTTCTGCCCTCTGCCTCCACCTCGTACTCCTGTATGTAGTTGCTCAGTTCCTGTTGCAAATCCTGGTTATGCATCTTGACGGTATTGAGCTTGTCACGGATCTCGGACAGCTTGTTTTCAAGCTCCTCACGTTCTGGATCTTCCTCCAGCGTCGTAGTGCGGTTCATCCCACTCCCCCGGGATTGAGGTCGATCGTTCACGCCTGCGCGAGATGCGGATCTTTCTAGTATGCTGTCGACGACGGAGGGTGCAGGCCCACCACGCCGAGAAGACATTTTCAGGTCCTCGATCTCTTGGTAGAGCCTCTCTTTCTCTCGATTCCTTGATGTCAGCATCGATGTCTGAGCACCAACCTCTCGTCTCAGCTCGGCATTCTCGTGCCTCAATTGTTCGCTCTCCCGTCGCAGTTCTTCGACGAAAGTGGTGCTGACGCTCATCATACTGTTCATAGTCTCGGCTTCCGACATCCTCGTCTGCGGCCTTGACGGTGACTGCTTCCTTACGGGCTTTTTGGTTATGTTGTAAATATTGGTGGTGTGGCTCATGCCTGATGATGAGGGGCGGCCGCCTGGGTTCCTCGTGCTGCTGGCCAGCTCTTGCTTCAAGCGGAAGATCTCGTCACGCATATTGCGGTTCTCCTCGCCCATCCGCTTGTTGTCCTCGTCTGACTGCTCCCGCCGCGCCGTCTCTTGCGAGTAGAGTTCCTTCCAGACCTCGGTCTCATCATCCTGGCCAAGTGATTCCCCTACACGGTTCTCATTAATAGATTGTAGATTCTTGACCATCTCCGCCATGCGTCTCTTTTCAGCCTCCTTGTTCATGTTCTCCTCCTTCAGCCTTTCGATCTCGTTGATGAACTCGTCGACCCGATCTCGCAGGTAAACCAGTTCCTCCTCGTTGGCTTGAGCATCGTAGTCGTCTGCTGTCGGTGCGGAGGATGCACCACTTTTGGCTGTGCTCGGTCGATCATCGTCATCTTTGAGCTTCTTCTCCATCTCCTTGACTCGGCGACGGAGAACCTTGTTATCACGCTGCAGCACAGCGACGCTGGTCTTGAGGTCCACGTTCTCCGAGATCATCTCCTTAATACCCTCTTCGGAAAGCTTGTCGAGACGGTCACTCAGGAACATGACCTTCAGCTTCAGGTCAAAGTTCTCCTTGGACAACCGCTCTATAGTGCTGCTCTGCTCCTTCAATGTGAGGTTCCGGCCGGTGCGGGTGGTACTCGCACTTGCGCCGAGGTTCACCTCGGAAAGCTTCCTCATGGGCGTGACAAACCCGCTCTTTGTCCTGTATTCCTTAGCCAGCGACTCGGGCACATGCACGTTCCTAACGTGACGGGCGATAGCCGTGTCGGTGGGCTCGGTCAAGGGCTGCCTGGGGGCTTTTGGTGTTTCGAGCCGTTCATCGTTGGCATTATCAGATGAAATCCCCTCGTACTCATCCAGGGGCTCCAGTGGCTCCAGTGGCTCGACGCCTATCCGGCCCGTCGAGTCTTCGCGGAAGTCGGACGCCATGCTGCCCATGCTTATCTGTCTGGTCATGAGGTTGCTCATGCTGCTATTCCGCGATGCCCCCGATGGCGGCATAGCATCGCCCGACTGCAGGGCGTGGTCTACGCTGAGGCCCTCTCTTGTCGCTACTGTCGCGTCACTCTCGACGTCGTCGATGAAGCCAGACGACGAAGATTGCTCGCTTCCCATCCGGCTGCGCAGATACCTGGGCGGGTTCTCGCTCTTCAGCGCATGGCCCGGTGTACTCCCCGCATCAAGATTGATTTTTGGTACGCTCATATCCGAAGTTTGATGTGAGAACCTTCCCAAAGCACCTGGTGCATTGTCCCTGTGTAGAAACGAGCTGTGGGTCGATGGATTGGGCCTAGGCATGCTGTCGCCCTCGCTCATAGAAAGCTCGCTTTCGTTGCCTGGTCTGTCCCTGGCGATGCTCAGTCTTGACATGGCTCTCGAGACCGAATTAGCAGTAGTCGCGCCGGCCGGGGAGGACGAAAACGCCTCGAGGGAAGATGTGCCCTCGCCAACATGTGGCAGGTCGGAAGATGGCTCCGTTTTGGGGTCGGGACTCGTCGTCTCGGCTTTGATTGGTTGAGCGTCGGTCGGTAAGGAGGGCGCGTCGTTGTGGCTCGGCTGAGGGGGGAGAGGTGATCTTGGGAGTCTGGAGGGAGAGTCGAAGACAAAGGTATCGTCGAAGCCGAGGGAGTGTACGGTTGGAAGCGGGGAGATCGGAGTGGTGAAGCTGGATTCGATGTCTTGCAAATGCTTTCGGAGCATCTGTGTAGTATAAGAATCGTTATGCTCGGGCTCGGGCTCGTGCTCGGGCTCAGCAGTGGCACCTTCTGTGTAGCTGGTGTTTGGCTCTCGATCCCGTGCTTGTGGTGGTGGTGGTGGTGGTGGTGAATGTTGTGAGCTTTTGGGGCGCTGAAGTATGGGGAAACTTCCGGCCCCTAAAGCGGCCTGTGGCTGGGATGATGTCGGTCGCGTCGGCGTGGGCACATCGTGATCGGTCTGGTTTGTGGGTATTATGTCGGCATCATTTTCTGAGACTCGATAGGACGTCGTCGGGCGCGAGCCGTGCGATTGGTCGAAGTCGTCGACAGTAGTGCTGGGTGATGAGGGGGGGAGCGGTTTGCTTGCTGCAATGTCCGTGGTACTGGTACTGGAGTCGCTGTCGTCCATCTCGTCACTCTTGTTCCCCTGGGCGCTGGGTGGCCCAATGCAGCCTCCCTTGCCGCCGCACGAATAGTGGTAGGTCTAGTTGCGGCGCATCCGCAAAACATGAACAAGGCAGATCCTGGGGTGAAGGATTGGGAGGATCGAGAGGTGGCAGCTTGGGATTCTTGGAGCTAGTCAGGGGCGTCTCGAGGGCTGGGAAAGGGACTCGATGTCGGTGTCGATGTTTATGCCAATGTCGATGTTAATGTCGATGTCAATGTCAATGTCAATGTCGGTATCGACCATGTCGTCGCGCCGTTGCCGATTGATGCGTGATGCGTGGTGCGTGGTGCGTGGTGCGTGATACGTGCAGCTTTGAGAGGGACTGCAGTGCTTGTAATACATAGAAGTGAAGCTGTGTGTCCTGGCCTCTCGCAGTTGAACAGTAAACATACCTAGGTAGTAAATCATGTCGCCGGCTCGCCCGAAGTTGTCTCGAACCTGACGCGCTTGGACCTTGTACTGGTAGCTTTCCGAGCGAGCGCAATGCGGCAGGGTCGCCCGTAGTGTTACTTGTACCTGTAGTGTACCTGTGCTGTACCTGTGCTGTACCTGTACCTGTAGTTGTCTGTACCTGTACCTGTACCTTGTAATTGGACCCGCACTGTCAAGCCCGCGTGGAAGCTAGCGCCTATGGCTGCTGTAGCCAGTAGACAGTAATTAACTGCCTGAGATGAGCTGCAGCATTTATACGGATATTCTATACAGCATAGTGGAATATGTATAGTGCTTCTCCTGAACTGACAAGTCTTGACGGGGGTCATACCCGCATGAAGTCCATATATACTACCGTACATACATAGTCCAGGTCTCCTTACCATACCATATGTCTCTATAAATAAGTCTGGAACCACTGGGTACTTACATAGTATCGAGATAAATACCCGGTTATAGTGGGGGATGGTGATCTGATTCATGTCTGTCAGGCAGTCCAGATGTCAGGGTTGATTGGTAACGGATCCGGACCCGTACATTTCGGTACCAGCAGATCATATTGGACCCACGTAGTCCTATCCCCCAAAGCTACCTAAGTACTGTGAGCCCACATCGTGTTGGCCTGTGTTGGACTTTTAGGGTCCACGGGTTCCATACCGGCGGAAGATATCATGTAGGTAAGTAGCTATAACAGACTTAGTCCGGTGACAACAGCGGCAAACAAGCTGTCTGCCATCTCTACTCGATCAACCTCCTCCTCTCACATACATCAACTGGCAATCTGGACCACTGACTGCTGTATACCCTGCCCTCCTTGATCACGGCAAGGAGGTGCTCCTCAGGCCTCTCCAAGACCGTGATATCCTCCAACGGGTTGCTATTCAGGACCAACAAGTCCGCTGCAAACCCCTCCTTCACCTGCCCCAACCTATCCTCCTGCCCGAGCATCTTCGCAGGGTTGACTGTTGCGTGCCGCAACACGTCCTCATCAGCCAACACACGGGCACGTAGTCCAAACTCCTTGAGCTGCTCCACCCCGAGGAAGGACAGCAGGTCACTCCCAAGGCACATCTTGACACCAGCGTCCTGCGCGATCCTGATGGACTCCAAGCCCTGCTCGAGGACCTGCCTGTTCTTGTCCTGATTCTCCCGCGGCAGGAAGGCAGCATACTTGGGGTCCGCCATCGCCTGGTACGTCACCAGCGTGGGCGTCAGGTACACGCCGTTGTCAGCCATCAGCCTCGCCGTCTCGGCATCGACAAAGTTGCCGTGCTCGATGCCCCTGACCCCGTTCTCGACCGCCCTCCTGATCGCCCTGGGGGTGTAGGCGTGAGCGGTGGCGAAGGTGTCGTACGAGGAGGCCACGTCCGCGGCGGCGCGGATCTCGTCGGCCGAGAGCTGCACGTTCGCAAGCCTGTCCGTGGGCGACGCCACGCCCCCGCCGACCATGATCTTGAGGAAGTCCGCGCCCTGGCGGAACTGGCTGCGGGCTGCTTGGAGCACGGCAGGCACGCCGTCCACCACGGTGCTCAGGCCCTCCTGCCTGCTGCCGCCACAGCATCCCAGACCACCGCTCTCGTATGCTCCCCTCCGGTCCCCATGGCCGCCAGTCTGGCTCAGTGCTTGTCCCGCGATGAACAACCTCGGGCCCGGGAACACGCCCTCCGCGATAGCCTCCTTCAGGGCCAGCGTGGCGCCGCCGCAGTCGCGGACTGTGGTGTACCCCCTCTCGAGCATGGCTTTGCATTGGTATGGTTGCCGGAAATACGAAACAGTTGCTGGCGTTGACATGGATGACTTGAGGTCCGTAGAGCCCGGGACTGAAGACAAGTGGACGTGGGCGTCGATGAGACCTGGGCAGAGGTACTTCCCAGCAGAAAGGATCACGATCTCCTCGGTGAACTTGCAGAAGGCTGTGGTTGCAGCGTCAACAACACTGTGTGTGTGAGTGATGGAAACGATCTCCCCGTTGGCGATGCGGACATCGCGGTTTGGAAGAATTTCGCCTTCGATTGGGTCGATGACATTGACGTCCACAAATACATAGACTTGCTGCTGCGGCAGCGTCCATGGCTTGTATATTCTTTCCGGGCTGGAAGAGGAAGGTTCACCAGTATCATGGGGTGGAGGTATCATTTGGTCGATTCTTGTTCTCATGGTGGGATCGGATTTTGCTGCTTCTAGTCAAGGTTATCTTGGTTGTTGGTGGAAGGCTCCGGCAAAGATAAAGGGGACAACGAGGGTATAATCCCAAATGTTGAACAGAACGATGAGTTTAGAGACTATCTATCCTTGATATGTCATTGTACGACAAAGCCACACATGTGGTAACTTGCAGGTCAACGGCAACGCCCTCCGGATGGCCCCGCTCGAGAGACAAGCAGCCGGCCGATCGGTGCCGGAAGACGTGCATTAAGCTTCTGTCCGCCGGCCGCCGGCCGCCGGCAACATGACCACGTCCGTAGGCCCTGTAATATATGCCTCTTTTATGTCTGATTGACAGTGCTTCAACCCGATCAACACCTACTGTTACGTCGAAGACTAGAAGGACTATCTATCCTCGCTCCATGGCTTCCGCCTGGATGCCCTACGGCCCGAAACACCTTCATCGCCATTGAATCCCACACCTGATTATGAGCAGAACGAAAGACGATCCATCATCAAGACCCTTCACGGTACTGCTAAATGTGTTGGAATAGGCCCAGGAAAGGCTCACCCGTGGGTAACTGAATGATTAGGTGACTAGGTGACTAGATGAGTTAAGTAGGTAATCCGGTCCATTATCCACCCACGGGTAAGTCCTAGACCTAGTTGGAAATCAAGCGCCCTATCCTTGCAAGAAAGGGGGTTCTTCTCACACATGATGGAAGATGGAAGTAGATGTGATGGTGGGAGTTGACAAAGATCAAGACAGAGGATGTCTCCCTGAAGACCTGCACCACTCACGTGCATTCCTTTGTTTTCAAATCTGCCGTTCCGCAAAAGACTGGATAATGCCCTCGTTACTGGCATCGTACACCTTGAGTCCCACCTCTCCGTCGACCCCCAAAAAGGTGTTCGCCTGAACAAACTTCCAAGGCGCATCCGGCTTCGACGCCACGATCTGTCTCCACCTCTCGAACTCGCCGTCTACTGCGCTCAAGGGCTCGTAAAAGTCCTCGCACGAGTCCACATCCGCTGTGCACCGCCAGATGTGAAGGCGCTGCAGCATATCCCTGATCGCGGGCTTTCCAGCAGACCTGATTTTCGACCGGTCGACACGAACTGGGCGATGTTGGCGTAGTAAGTTATATGTCCTTGGTCGTTCATTTTCGTCCTACCGTTGCACAGAGGCTTTGTACTTGTGAGATACTCGACGAGATATAGGCTGATTTGCGTCCCTTAGTGGTCACTTCGCGCTGGGAACTATGGAGAGGCGCCAGAACCATTTTGAAGCCGCCGAGGCTCATTTCATCGAGGCACAGAACACATGGTTGAAGGGTGACCAGACCCATCTGCATCCATTCAATGGAGGCTGCATGTACAAAATGGGTGCATGTTGCCTGGACCAAGGAAAAGTCGAGGCGGCAATGTAAGTTGGCTGATTACACACTGTCAAGGTTACCTACCTGCCGAAAGCATGTAGCACACTACCTGACATGTTAACCCAATGCCTTTATTTCCCATGGAAAGCTAATACTGACGAAATAGTAAACATATCCGGGATTCTATGGTGGTTACCAAGTTCCATCAAAACAGCATGCCTGTCGAACATGCCCGAAGTCTGTTCAAGCTCTCAGAAGCCATGCTCCAAGATGGTCTCGGCAGCAGTGCAGCGGAAGCAGATGCATTGCGAGATGAGGCAGAACTCTACCTCAAGAGGAGAGTTCCGGACGAGACCTCTTTTGGCACGGAGGATTCATACGATCATCTGGTGCCCATTTTCTGGAGGTAGTAGGGCCTCGGGACGCCAGGGCCACAGTCTCATCGAGCACTACTTTCATTCTTTACCCGAAGTCCCAAACCATCATTGATCTCATATTTTTCTGAGAAGGCCCCCGGGTAAATGTATTCATTCGTGCTTCATTTACTGTTAGTACCTGTTTCGGCGAGGTTCGGGCCACGAATATCATGGGCTGGCAACATCGGAGGTCTTTTAAATATCGATAAGTAAAACAAGGCAGTTTGTCATTGACCGACTTGCTACCTGAGTATTCACGATAGAAACGAGTCTTTATCACCCATGAGACGCTGAACCGGCTGATCGTAGTTCAAGGTATAGATGCCAGTGGGTTATGTCTGTGAAATTGTTCCCTCACCATCCTGCCACGAGTACGTCCTATATCTTTACTACCTTCTACATATGTGTTCCTCGTGGTATAGCATAATACAACTGCACCAGGCCCACTACCAACTGTAAGATCGCTAACAAAATACCAGCTCCTCCGACCCAGAGCACAGTCCAGAACGTATACCATTGCAACGGGTTTCTGCGGTCACGCCATATATCCTTGACTCTGCTAGGTTGCTGTCTCATGTTGTATCTCTGAAGTAGTATGAGCCTCTGCCCAAAATAAGGAAAGTCATCTAGTGCAGAGTATGTATCGGAGTCTTGGATCTGACCATTCAGGTCGAGGGCTGAGATTGGAAAAATGTTGTTGGGAAACGATTGGGGTCTTCTTCGTCCCGCAAACCGCCTGATGTCCCATTTAGATGACACAGGTGAAGCACAAACTTTGATGAGAGGATCAGTACTCTCAGGTGGAGTGGAAGCACATAGCTGGTCGAGGAGTTTTCGAGATTTGGAGGATTGTCCGAAAAGAAGGCGGTATGATAGTAGTAGCTCCCGATACAGAGCAGATGGCTCCGGGTCGGAGTCTGAGTAAGAAGCACGGTTTGGAGGGAATAGCTTGGCCGTGATACTAAGTCGTGACATGAGATATTGATTTCAGACGTAGGACCAGATCACTAGGAGAGCTCACCTTTGGAGGACTTTCACATCAGTCTCTCGTAACACGTTTGCGACACAGAACGAAGGGAAACGGAAAATCGAAATTTCCCTTCTTGAGCGGTTGTAGGCAAGATGCTCTGTGAGTGTGTTGACCCATTTCACCCTGAGTCGGCCAACGGTGTAGAGGGAGAAGTAGTTCAGACTCGCCTCATACAAGACATCATCGCCTCCTCTCCCCCCTTCCAGGGTGGCAATGCCGCTGCTTTGCTGACTTGCCTCTTCGGAGTCTTGGGTCTGGTGCCGAAAAGCATAGAACATCTTACTTACAGGCCGTCGGAGGTCTTTGCAGATGTATTTGCGATTCGTATTCTCTGCGGTCGAGCAATGACTGTGCCCAGCCCCTAAACGAATTGTCTCGGCATCCGATGAGCCACTTTCACTCCCAAGGACAGGCTTCAGCAATGCTGATGTCCAGCAAAGGATGGCAAAAATGGCTTGCAAGACATATTGTTTCTCCTGAGGGTTGATCTCCAGGCTCTGCTCTCTCGCCTCTGTGACGAGTGCGGTGTATGCTTTCTCAATGCTCGCGTTGTCGTCCAGGGTATGGAAAATCCGGATCACTGCAAAACACCAGTGCCAGCAATCCGTCACAGTTGCTGGGGAGTCCCTGCCAATGATCTTCCAGAAGCGGACGAAGTAGGGTTCTCGGAGCTCTGCAAAGCAGGATCCCAGGTGGTGGCAAAACACCAAGATGCCTGGCCACGTCATTATGTGAACCTCCTGGAGTCCAAATAGTTGTTTGATGGCCTGGATACGGAGATACCGAATGTCCTGGCAAGACCTTTCGTAAATAAATGCATCATCGCACTTGGAGTTGTGGAAGGGTCACCTGTGACACGTCTTGTGCTGATGACAGATGGTAGTCTTCATCCTGTGAAGTCCTTCAGCCATCGCCACAAGGTCAGCACGTAGCAAAATGGTAGTATATCGCTCACATTTCTACTCCGGGAAGTTTTGAGGCAACTCGGAACGAATTGCTTTATGCCGGAGATCTTGAAGTCTGCACCCTGTCTCAAGAAAGCAGGCTCCTGGTCGACTTGTTCAATATTGACTTCCTCTCTGTTTCTCGGAACGAATTGCTTTATGCCGGAGATCTTGAAGTCTGCACCCTGTCTCAAGAAAGCAGGCTCCTGGTCGACTTGTTCAATATTGACTTCCTCTCTGAAACAGAAAGGCCGCCTGTGTCGTAGACTCTATCATACTTCTGAAACCTCGCAAGAATTTCAGAAAGACTGGATGTGCCTAGGTACTTGGGTCTGCCCAATCAGAACCACGGGGATTACTCCTTCTAAGACACAGGAACATGGCGAGAGGTTTTTAGAACAGACTCATCTGCCGACACCTGGACTGTTTGCACGCGTACCACGAAGTTAACATGGGAACCCGGGTGCACCTGCGTAACGGTGTCCCGCCTGAGATGTCAACTAGCCAAAGATAGAAGCAAGCAGCTGAGAGCACCAGCACCGCCTCCGGGTGGCTGATTGAATAGAATCTCATGGCCCGGGTGCCTTTCGACATTTGTTACAGTACTACGAGCTGATGTGGCCACAGGAGCCCGTCAAAGTATCTGAGGGCACAATGAGCCGCGAAGACATCCGTAAGGTTACCATCGTGACGAAGCTGGGAGTGAGCAGTCATGGAACGGTTGCGGTCAATCAAGGGCTTGGACCTGAGTGACCCTAAGGAGACCCCAGGATGTAAGCGAGAAACCAACGTCAGACGTTTATAGACGACATCGCTTCTAACAAGGCCACAAAAAGCGAGAGCCAAGCTGAGAAGTGATCAATGTTCATTTCATGCTCAGGACGCTTACAGCCCGAACCCTCACAACTCCGGAGCCTGGCGGCCGGGCTGAGGGATGATTGTTAAGTCCATTGATCATGTCAGGAGGTTCAAGGAGAATCTGGGGACGTGAGTAACGCAATAGTATCGTGGTCAGAATATGTAGTGTGATCATGGCAATGAATCTCGAGATTGAACGTGGAGCGCCACGCTGAAATAAGCTACATAGGGTAGATATCTTGTCGTGGTACCAGAAGCTCATACTCCCAGAGGCTCATTTCCCCCGTGTCGGTCAGGACTCACGAGCTCAAAAACTTCACAATCTGCTCACCAACGGCAACCGGAGCTTCGATACAGTGCCAGTGTCCCACACCTTCCAACACCTCCAAATGCTTCTTCTCCGAGCTGATCTCCTCGAACATTTTCTTGCACGCATCCAGGGGCGCGGACTTGTCCTCGTCGCCCGCGAGCAACAACAGCGGACACCTGATCTCCTCGTACCTGGGCCTCTTCGCGTAGGCGACAACCCGGCAGTTCGACAGGTACCCAGCACTGCTCTGCCCCAGCAGCAGCTCCCGGATGAAGGGCGAGACGAGCGGGCCGGCCGCGGAGCCGACGGCGCCGTACGGGATGGTGTTGGCCATGGCCTCCATGCCCTCCTTCTCCACGGTCTCGATGCGCTTCCCAAAGACCCCCGCGAGACCCTCGGACGGGTAGGTGGGGCCGATGAGCACGGCCGCCTGGATCCGGCCCTTGCTCGGGGCCTCCGAGGCGAGGTGCGCGGCCACCACGCCGCCCATGGAGTGGCCCATCACGACGGCCTTGTCGACGGATAGCGCGTCGAGGACGCCGATGACCGTGTCGGCGAGGGACGCGATGGACTGCTCGACCTGTGTGTAGGGCGAGCGGGCGGCCCCCGAGACGTCGTAGGTGATGACGCGGAACCCGGCGGCCGTGAGCTGGGGGACGATGGGGGTGTAGAAGTTCTGGGAGCTGCCGAGGCCGTGGTGGCAGATGATGGTGCCGCGCTTCGTCGCGTCGGAAGCCGCTGGGTAGTCCGTGTAATGCAGACGCTTGTAGGCTACTGTGAGGAAAGGCATTTTGATAAAAGTGAGGTCTGTAAGTTTGCGAGTTTAGTGAAGGATGAGTGATACGTCGTGAGGGATGATGAGGTGAAGCTCAGGGGTGTTACTGTCTACATGTGTAAATACTTACTAAGTACTTGAGTAAGAATGTCCACGGGTGTTATGAATGACGTCGGATAGAGCACCGCGGTGGATTTGGTCGGATACGGGGAGGGGGGTTAGGGTTCAGGGGTTAGGGTTCAGGTTACAGTCATGGAACCCTAGAACTGGTGCTCCGTCAAAACGGGTTACCAAGAAACTGACATCGTCGTTCTGAAATAAATTAAAGAAGTCTTTCAAAAATTGTATCTAATCATCTGTCTATATAAGAGATGTGTGTTAGTTTGTAGCCATACGCTCAACTCTATTGTCAGGAGACATGAGTCTCGAATACCACCAAACAGCAAGGAAATATCGACAAGACCATGTAAGGGTAAGCCACCTCATACTTATTCAAAATACTCCATAAATAATGCCACCCAGAAGAAAGTCCAGAGTCTTTTATAGGGTCTAGAGAACACCCTCCTTTCGAGCTTCGTCCAGGATGGCATTCACCACCTTCTCCACATCCACCGTCTTGATAGGAAGCCGGTGGTTCCCATCCCACTGGATCAGCTTCGTGCTGGCCGGGTCACACCACTGATTCAACAGGATCCGGTGGTAATAAAGCCCCGGATCCTGCAGCCCATGCACGTGGATAGTTGGTAGCCGGATGACCCGGTTGGCAGCCACGTTGCTCTGAAAGTCGAACTTCTCGTCCTCGCCCAGCCAATTCGCCTCATCCGGATTGTACTGCAAGAGCGGCCCCCGGCCCGCCAGCAGCACCGCGAACCGGAAGCTGCCGCCAGGCCTCCTCAGGCGCCCCAGGGCCTCGGGCCTCTCCTGCTGCCGCAGCAGGATGCTCGCGGCCATCTTGGCCCCCTGGCTGAACCCCAGGACGGCGACCCACCCGCCCGTGGCGCCGAGCCCGTCGTCCGCGTCCATGGCCACGGCGACGGCCCTCTCGACGCCCTCCCACGTCTCCCGGGGCTGCGCCTCCGCGGCGTTGGGCTCGGCCGTGAGGACCCAGCGCTTGAAGGGCCCGCAGTCCGCGTACACGGAGAGCACGTCCGGGCCCGCGGTGGAGGCGTACGGGGCCTCGGCGTAGACGAGCCGGAAGTGCCTGTTCATGCGGAGCTCCAGGCCGCGGCACTGCATGTGGAAGATCCTCGAGTTGGTCCCGCCGCCGTGCAGCATGAGGATGCGCGGGAGGTGTAGGGTGGATGGGATCGGGGGCGGTAGTGAGCCTAGATTCATGGTGTCTGCCCGGGTGGTAATTGGTATCTCGGCTTGAGGATGGGGAGGGGTTGTTGGTGATAATCCCGCTCGCAAGATAACGAGAGTCTTTCTGTAAAGCAACGGATGAAGTCGAAGGGGTCGCTATCGCAGGTTGTCTCAGCGATGGATGCCTAGTGAGACAAAACCTTCGAGACGGAGATTGATTGGAGGGCCCGGGTCGTTCTGGCGGCCGTCAAGCATCGATATGAGTGGCAGATAGATAGGCTGTAGGCGGAACAATCCAGATGTCTGAAACAACGCAGTGTCGATAAGTAAGACTGGACGTAGAGCTCCGGAGTTCCTTGAGGATCTGGTGGAAGCGGTAAGATGCGAGGGCCAAAGAGTAAGATAAGCGATCCGGAATCCGGAGCTGAACAATCGGGAAACGAAGGAGCCGACGAGACCGGCCACAGTCTGGCTGTCAGACTAATTAATTACATACTTAAGTACTCAAGTACAGTAAGTGGAACCACCCGATCCGTCCGATCTCAGGTAGTGCAGACCCGCTGACCACAAAGTATTCTGTGCACATAATAGGATATATGCTGCTGTAGCCGGTGCATGTTAGTGGGCTGAGAATATTACCAGTACCGGTACCTATGTCCCTATCCCGGACTGTGCAACTACATACTAAACGGATTGTGTGGGGGGGGGGGGGTGATAAAGGGATCTGATCTATGCAGCGAGTTATTCACTTTGGTACGCCATATATCATGAGCTTGATCAATTTGAAGTGAACATCATATATGATCTCACTGCACCTAGGTAAATACGGATTCGTATCTGTCTACCAACCTAGATGCATAGCACTGCAAATGTGCCCTTATTCGGACTCGACCCCTTACCCTAACCCTATTACCAGTCGGTTGCTATTGTATACGACGCTCGTGCCCCTGCATACCGACTATACATTCCTCTTAACGACTACGCCCCGTCTCTCACTTGAGCTTCTAGTACTATCAAGCTCCATAACTACCACCAGTTAGTATGATTGTCCGTGCAAACTACCTAGTGATATGGCAAATGTAAAAATGTGTGCCACATGTTCGCCTTAACCCAGCCGTCCTTTCTTCACCCTTCTTCCTCAAGCTGTGTACTGTATACGTCCTATGAAGCCAGCCATATCCCCACCTTCAGCAGTTCCACTTCCCAAACCATCGAGTTCGTACACAAAGCATCAAGATGGGCCAGGTACTGGCAATTCTGGGTACTCGTCGAAATCCGCAGCCCCCTCCGCAGCCCCCTCCGCCGCTGTTACGACTGCCAGTGGAACTGGTGCTGGAGATATGCGCTCAAGTCGGTGCTGCTCGTTGGGGAGCCGCGTCCACCACAGCCCTCGCAGTCACATGCAAGGCCCTCTTCTCGGTCCTGTCCTCCAACAACAAGCTGCCCCGCCTCCAAGGACGCGACCTCGCCTCGTTCCTCTTCCAACTTGAAAGAGACCTAGGCGATGACTTCTACCTTTGTCAGGAGTGCTGGAAGCTCCACCGCTTTTGCGCGGACTGGGGGCCGGAAGACCTCAGCTCGCGCACGGGATGCCGCATGATACAGTCACGCTCTTTTTACCCGTACCGGCTGGGCTGGTATCACTTGCGCCTGGTTATGAACCGTCATAGGCTTGGTGGACCGAAGGGTTTGCCACTACGGAATCTGGCGGTTCAACGATCCTCCATCGGGGTCGATCATGAGAGGCCATGGGATCATAAGTGGTGTGCCAGGGTCATCGACGGAGAGTTATTCCTTCACAGCCGCCATACACTCCGCGGCTACGACGAGCACGACCTGCGCCGTGCCGCTGGCCACGAGTTGTTATATATATGTGACCATGTCCACATGCATTCATATGCATTGGCGAGGCCTACGTTCTCCTTCAAGCCGCGCCACGGCATCGCTGGCTCGTGCAAGAGGTGCCTAACTGATTACACCTCGAAGATCGAGTGACAGGACGCATCCAAGCGACAGGTATGGGATGGGACGCAGAGTGCCGACTCTGGACGGAGCCGCGATGGCCGGTGCTGGACTATCGCCGTCAATGCTTACCATCAGCTAGGCGACGGCCGGTCGATTAGAGACTGGAAGTGGAGGGCGTTTGTGGGGACATGGGCCGAGCCACGTTGTGAGGCAGGGGACTATCCGCCGGGGTCGGTGATTGAGAGATGGCACGATACTCAAGGTGGCCCCAGCAGTACCACCGCCAAACTCATACAGAAATTTCGAAAGTCAGTGGCCGACAGTCAAATTGAGTATCATAGGCACCAGCTGTCACAGGTATTTCGCAGCCTGTCACCGGTGGCTACATCAGCAGGAACCCTGTACGCCGCCCCGTCGGTGCCCCCTCCGTCCGGCGTCTACTCATGGCCCGGGGTAGGAAGCTACGGGCCAGATGAAGTCGTCTTTATAGAAGAGACTGGTCATTGATGGCAGCCACATCACGACTAATTGTCAATGTTGCTGTCATTCCCACGTGCTTTGGCCCGAGACGATGGTGATCTGGTCATCGTAGTAGTGGTATGCTGTGCCGAAGCCGTGGGAGAAGGTAATGTCGAGGATCATTTGCCGAAAGCAGGGAGACCTTCAACTAGAACGAACACAACTACTACTGCTTTGGCAGGGAGTTAGCACCAAAAGAATCTGGGGAGGACGGTACTCACTGGGAGAAGCTCGTCTTGGCTTCACCTTTTGCAAGGCTACTGGACCCCAGCACCACGATGAGGTGCGAGCTGTGCGCTGGAGCACAGGGGTCCCTTGCGGAACCCCCACCGCCCTGTTCGGTCGAGCGGTGGAGGAGGCCGTCACCGAACCTCCGGACTGTGGTGTTCAGCCCCATCAAGGTGTGGTGCACCCTGGACGATCAAGAGGCGAGAACCCTAGCAACAACCCTCATGACCGAATCCAGCGTCGCGCCCTCATTAGCAAGAATGGAATTCGTCATCAGCGCTTTCAGACAGGCAACAGTACATGTGACTTGATAAATCGGAACAATGAATGGGTACCTAAGTACTTATAGTACTACGTACCTACCTAGGTAGGTACTTCATGCAGGTAATTAATTGAGTGATGCATCTAAAAGTAAAAAAATTAAGCATACTCATGTATGTACATACCTAGGTATCTTTGATATCCTGAGTAGCTTAACCCCGGGGCCCCTTCGAACTGCTTAGTTCTACGTGCGTAGGCAGTATACCAACTTACAGGTGGCTTTCTATCAATCAGCATGACTTTGCGTCGAGATATCCACCTTAAAAAGGCTATAAGACTCTAGATGTCTGCCACCCTGTGAAACGAGGAAACGGACAGGCCGACTTGGACAGATGTACTGTGGTGACTTTTCCCTGTTACTATGACAAACTCGTCCCCGAGGTTCCAGATGCCTTGGAGGTCTGTCGTAGCTGCAAATCTCAGGGTTGCGCGAAGTATTGTGGCCAGTGTGTGTACTGCGCCGTGATTAATATACCTACCTAGGTACCTAGGTAGTTAGCTTTGGAGGTTTGGCAGAGAGATACCTGGAGTAGGAGTTATACATAAATAGAAAACGCTTACTATCTCTAGACAGTTAATGCCAGACTCTGTCATATCAAGAGTAAGAGTAGCACCAACAATGTATTTGTAGCAAAAAAGTGAACCGGGTGGTGGTAGTTTTAAGTACATAAGTATACATTCTCCTGATATTAACGATTATTACCCGTTTGGGATGTGTTAGGTCTGGACTAGCGGAGTGGCGCTATACCAAAAAGAATTTAAGAAGCTGACTCATCCTCCACCGGTCTGTGCTGCACCCCACTTTTCCCTCACGACATGCTTCACATGCTCTGCTTTCGCCGCCCCGCCATGGTGCAAATCCCAGATGTCTTCCGATTGGATCCACTGTACGCCATCGCATGTATCGTGGCTCTCTTTCGTTGCAGCTCTGTCGCCCACCCCCAAATGTTCACTGCCACTTCGACCAGTCTCCTGTCAAAGCCTACCTACATCCCTTGGTACCTACTTGAGTGCCTTCGTACTGACGTAGGTGCTTCTTCGTATTTGCATTTGTCACGGTTCTACACGCCCCGGAAAGGCGCACTGCCCCATCCCGGCTGTCGCTCGGCATAAGTTCAAGCACGGCAGTCAAATTCCTCTACCGGTAAACCGGTGCCTACTCTCATCTTCAGTCACCATCTTGGGCCACCTCTCACGCCGAGCAAGAGACTCTCCAAGACCCAGCCCACATATGTCCTTTTAGGGACATCAACGAACCGGGTTTGAAGAGTGGTTCATATACAGATCGCAGCCACGATGGACTATCCGACGGCTTCCAGTGGCGTGACCAAGAAGAAGTTCGCCGCGCCCCCTGTTAAATCCGCATGTCTGGCCTGGTGAGTCCCGCTCAAAAGCCACTTATACATTCCCGTAAGCATCGGCGGCAGCCCTACCTATCTTTTACCCGAGCCCTGACCATCGTAGGGCTGGCTGGCTGTCCATGGATGCTTTCGACCTTTGTCCCTCGGCGGAATGAGCAATGAGACTGACAACCGTGGTGTGGTGAAGTCGAGCTGCCCGGACCCGTTGCGACGGTGGCAAACCGTGTGGGACTGTACGCACTCCTACCCTGAACTCCCTCCCTCTTCCCTTAACACCCGGCGGCGTGCCCTGCAACCCGACCTGAACCTCTGCTGGCCTGCCGCCTGCCGATGACGAAGTGGACTCATCTGATTATATTCTTGCACAGTGTCAGAGCAGAACCCGGGAGTGTATCTACACACCAAGTCGACGCGGCGGCCCTCGTGTCCGCAAGAAGCCATGGGCGGGCCTGGATGATGACCTGAAGCAGCTCCCCGACGATGTCTTGGCTATGTTATCGCAAGGGCCGGCCGATGTGCCTCGACAGCGTGAGTTGTCCGATTGGGTCTGATGTGGTCAGTGGCTGTACTAACTGCCTTGTCAGCGGTATCGGTTTCGAATTACATCGATCCTGGTGCTGGGCTGAAGCATCTCGAGGACTGGTTTCAGGACAGCGACTTCATGTTCGACAGTCTGTTCATGAATAGCAACGGCCCGGTCGGCGGCACCGGCTTCAACCCAAATGTTTATGGGTTGGGGTCGCCAACCCATACCGTGCCGATGGCCAGATCATATCAAGACGAAGCAGCCATGTAATGCAATCCCGGACCCTCCTGTTGCCACGTCACCGGCCACACTACTGACGAACTTCACAGCCTCGATGCTTACTATGTCTTCATACATCCCTACTTTCCCATCTTGCCTCCCCCGGATCACATCCCAGTGGACCAACCCGTCCCCCGCCTGCAAAACCAGTTTGACGTCTTCGAAGAAGGCTATGAGCCCACATCACCCATCACACTTGCCATATCCGCCATCCTCGCCCTCATACCCTGTCCAGAGGATGTCAACTACCAATCTCACGAATCACAGGTCTTCCGGCGCAAGTATGCGCAATACTTTGCGCAGTCGGCGTTCGAGACCATCGAGAAGGACGAGGAAATCCCCGACAGTGCAGTCGAGCCGTCCAAACCACTAAGCGAGGAGCACGACCATAACTTCCGCCGGCCATTTCACCCATACTTGCCAGCTGAGCTGGAGAGCATTGTTGCGCTGGCTATACTCAGCGTGTATGAGTACTCGCAGCGGGGTAATCTGAAAAAGATGCAGAGCCGTGCGGGCCAGGCGCTCATGAACGCGATGGAGTTAGGGCTGCATACGTCCCACGTGGAGGATGAGTTCCTTGAAGCTAGGCGACGAGTTTGGTGGATGACGGTGCGAATCCCTTCTTGATGCAGTCTTCAATGCCCTTCCCCCGCTGTTCGCCATGACTAACTTCTATCAGTATACCTGCGTTGCTCAGGCAGCCATTGTGAGCAATACGGTGAGACGAGCCTGCAAATGAATCTCGACGTACCAGAAAGTATCTAACACCATCCAGAAACCGAGCTTCACAGTGTTTGCACCGAGCTTCACGGCCAAGTTCCCTACAGTGGTCGCAGACCCGGACGCATTCCCTATCTACATCAAATCTCAACGGGCCATCCTCGCAGCGACAGAGTTCGTAATAGAGCTGAACAAGGCAGTTGCCCAAGAGGACGGGGACATGAATCCCCTGTACGAGCGGATGAAAGATCTCGAGGCATCCATGGGGCCGTTGCTGGCTCACAGCGAGACGTGGGTGTTGTCGTCGACCACGACATCACCCGTCGACCCGACCGAGGACGTAGTAGGCCGGTCGCTACGGTGCATGGCGAGCGTCAAGCTGAACAGCGCGCGGATCAAACTCCACCGCTACTGCGCCTTTTTCGACATACCTGTCTTTAGCCGCAAGCACTGCGATCTCAAGAGCCTCAACGCAGTGGAGAGGGGCGAAGAGCCGAAGCGGTGGCCGACGTGCAGCTGCAGCTCATTCGCCAATCCCTTCAGGATCAACACGGCCAGCAGCAGCAGCAATGCCAACTCCTCCTCGTCACACCACTCGCCCTCGTCAGATGGCCACGGCTACGTAGCAGCGTCGACACCATCGACCGGGACCGGCCCAACAGCGACAGCAGCCCCGGCGCTGCAGCAGCTACCCAACACCAACGCCAACGCCGTCGCCGTCGCCAATTTCCCCTTCAGCAGCCACCAGTCGGCCAAGATCTGCCTCAAGTCGGCGCTCAACATCGCCCACAGCTTCGAGGAGATGCCATATCCCAACCCGCCGGGCGTCCCGCAGCCGCCGGGCGCGCCGTGCCTGCTGTCCCCGACGAGCGGGATCGCGTGCCCGCGGACGATGCCCAGCTTTGCGTGCTGCGCCATGCAGTGCGCGTACGCGCTGCTGATGGTGCACCAGAAGACGAGGAGCGTGTACACCTCTCCTGTGGATGGCCCGGTTGGTATGGGCGGGTCTGGTGTCGGGATGGGAGTGGGGGTGGGGGCTGGCGACAGGCCGATGGTGGTGAACAGCCTGCTGGTCAGGCTGCAGCAGGGGCTGACGAGTATCTATGCCACGCTGTCGAATTATGCAACGGCCTTCGAGGCGCTGGGTGGGATGAGAGGTACGTTTGTTCCCAACCTTTGCGGCCCGGCTCAGGGTTGGCTTGAGGTCGGTTCAGGACCATCTGGATGCATGCATTTACTAATAACATGGAACTGCAGATCAAATTCGGAGCGCGATCGAGGATTCAGCGGCATTTTCAATACCAATGTAATTTGGTTGGTCAGCTTGGATGCATGGGTTTCTGTCTCCTTGGTGTCTTTGGCTCGGGCCGGAAGGGTACGGATATGGAGGAGAGGCTCTGTGATGGTTTTCTTCTTGGGCGTTATGGGTATTATTCCCTCTCACCCCTCTGACAATTGATTATGACTTCTGTTGGATCTTATGAGAGTGCATAGCCTCACCTACACGTATGCACAATGACTTGAGTGGGGAGCCCTAGAGGCGACGGCTTGCATGTGAAAGAGGGTCCGGTCGCCCGGATGGGAGTATTCTGGTGTTTCTTACCTGACCCAGGCATCAAATCATCTTGAGTAAAGACGGCTAACTCCCGATTGAACTTGATACTTACATATCAGTGGTCTCTGTCGAACATCGACACACATGCCGTTGACTTCTTGGAGGAGGGAGGGCCATCGGGAGGGTGTGAAGCGCGTGGGTACAAAGTACTTCTGACCATAAATTCTGGAATCAACAGGTGACGTCAGCGATAAGATAACATGATTTAAACTTGTAGGGGTCCTTTGAGCTCCTCACCGAACCAGTGAGCCACTCTCCCGCCCTCCCACCTTAACCTCCTGCGGGCTGTCAGGCTGTGCAGTGGACGAAATCAAGCTTTCGAGGCTTACCCTTGATGCTCTAAAGCAGACAAGCTACTACTATGTATGTAGTACCTAGCCTACCTAGTGTACCTAGTGCAGGTAAGGTTGTCCCTCGCAGAGTCCTCCCATTGTTCGACATCATCGTGTGCCGACTTAGTGCAGATCCCACAGAAACGGGGACACTACCCTGTATACGATACCTGCCGTCACTGTCACTGTCGTGCACCAAGTACGGTACTTATTACCTCCCTGCTTAAGTGAGTACCTAGGTAGGTACTTACTGCACCTCTTGGTCATGTCCATGGATGTGAGTGATGCCAGTGATGTAATGACTCGGCCGTCATCATCAACCAGGTTCCCTCCCAGCTAGCAAGTGAACTCAAATGGACATATAAAGCTTGGCCCCTCCTTTGACTTCGGTTTCTCCCTCGACCTTAACGACCTTATAACCAAACCTAAAACTCAAAATACTCTCCCGACTACTACAAACACCAAACAAACAAACCCAAACAAACCAAACAATCATCAATATGGATCCCAACACCACCAACAACCCCACCACCACCGGCACTTCCGCCGGCGGCAGCGAGGACTATGTTGACAAGGGTAAGCTCAAGAACAGATGACCTCCCCTCTCCCCTCCACCTTACCCTGTCCTTACCTCTAAATGCATCTGCCATTCATCACCATCCAACAACATACAACCCACGACTGACCCAACCTTTCTTTTTAGCCTTCGACATGGGCGCCAAGAAGTCCGGCCACGCCGTCCCCCGCGGCACCGCCGAGAAGATCACCGACGGTGCCCGCGGCCTGTTCGAGAAGGCCACGGGCAAGAAGGTCTCCTCCAAGATCTCCAACTAAGGGGGAACCATCCTACACAAACAAACACACTTGCCACGAATTGCTTTTTCTTTTTGACGATGCGAATGAAAGGGGGTGCTGCTGTTATGGCCACCAGAGAAGGCGTTTTTGATGGGAACGGACCTAAGGGAATTGATACCAGTGCCACGATAGTCGGCAGTCAATAAACATATTATCTCATTGTGTGAACCTACTGCTGTTGGAAGTGCTCTCGTCCACATACATGATAAGTGTGAAATGTTCATGTTGTTCCTCGTCTCATCTTGCCATCGTAATCGCAGTACGGCCATGCGGATCGAGATAGTAATCGCCCCCGTGCTGTCCCCCATGCGGCTCCCAAGTACGACAATCAAACATTACTGCGCATTCCCTCGTTGATATCCCAGGTAATGCGCCGTCCCAGAACTCCGACCAATGCAAAAACCCAACAGACCTCTTCTGATGTCGATGCCGACGTGACGAGCCGTACATCGTCGAGGTCGCTCGCTCGCCAGTTCAAACCGCTGAGCGCTTCCCAAAACAAAAAAAACAAAAAAGAAAAACCCCCCACAAGTGCATCCAGTAAACAGCAGTTGTACCAGAAAGACAACGAATTGACGCACGACCAACCCCCCCCCCCCCATCAGCGATCATCCGCAAACACCTGGTAGGCAATGACCATGATCCACAGCAGGAACAGCGCGCCGACGAGGCCCAGCGAGAAGACGGCCTGCCACGACTGGCAGATGCTGCGCTGCTCGAGCCAGGCGAGGGCCTGGAGGGTCTGGCCGGCGGGGTGGTGGCGGCCGGCGAAGACGGCGGCGTCGCAGCTGGCCGAGACGGAGGGGCCCGCCGAGGGGCCCCCCCAGAGCTCGACCGAGACGACGATGAGGCCGACGAGCCACAGCACGAAGAGGATGAAGCCGCCGATCATGACGATGGAGGGGAGCAGGCGCCGCTGGAAGATGAGCCAGAGGAGGAGCGCGATGAAGACCATGACGAGCGCGCAGACGGTGATGTAGTAGGGGAAGTACCTGGGTGGAGCGGATGGGGGGGATTAGTTCGGCTGTGTGGGTGGTGGTTGTCTGGGGCGGGTGGCAGGAGGGAGGGAGGAGGACGAGGGGAGGCTCACCATGGTATGCCGAGCTTCAGCTGCCCCTGGATCTCTATAAAGGACGCGAAGATGCCGAGGATGGCGGAGCTCGCGACGAGCATGAAGAGCATCCAGATGTTCAGCTGGATGGCGGGCCAGTGGTACTTGTGCACGCGGTCGTTGCGGCGCTCGTACAGGGCCGAGTCGTCTGTTACTGTTGAGGCCATTCTGCTTGACCGGTGTGTATATATATATAGAGGCGTTATACGTCGTGAGGGAAGAGAGCGTCAACGGCGTGTGTTTGGTGGTGTTTCTTGTTTCAATTGATCCTCCCCTTGCTGTTTGCCTCTTCACGCTCGACTGTTTGTCCGGTTGACAAGTAGACAGGACTTGGACGTGGTTTCTTCCAGACCCGAATGTCCAACAGCAGCCCGATGTATTCCTCTAAGCAACGCGACTGAGTGGATGTCGGATGTATTCAAGCAAAGCGCAAAAGATTCGCTGGCAACAAGCACCTGTCGTCGGCCGGCCCGGGCGTGTGGGCGCAAAGGCGGATCGAAACTGTCGTGTCGTGCAGCAAGTTTACCGGGAGGAGGGGCGGCGGGGGGGGGGGGGGACTCCAGTCTATCGCGAGATCAAATCTGTCAGGGTCAGGTTCAGGGCGATCGATCGTCGTTCGGTTCGATTGTCCGAGATTCTGCCACGTCGTGTCGTCGTGAAGAGGGGCTGGCTGATGGAGCAGACCAGCAAAGTAAATACGATTTGGGCCGTGATGCAAGGGCACTTTCTGCTTGTTTCCTGCGCGGGCGACTGGTTGGTTGGTTCCCGATTGGAGGGGGAGTGTTTTAGATCAGGGCGCTGCTGCTTGCTTGCACGTCGTTTCTGGTCTTTATTGGGCGAGTGGAAAGCAGCTATGTAGACCGTGACGAAGATGACCGGATCGTAGAGAGACACACGAAGAGAGAGAGAAATCGGATGCGCCGACACGATGGTGGAATGGATGTTGTCTGCACAGAGTTTGGAGCAGGACAGAGCAAGGCAATGGTAACAAGCAATGGCAATGGCAATGGCAATGGCAATGGCAAGGATTCTTAGGATCGACTCTCAGGATTCGCAGGCGCGTTCCCGGATTCAAAGAATGTGTGTGGTTCACATATGTAGTCTAGGTACCAAGCAAGTAAGTGGTGGCTGGGAAAATCGCCTGTTTTTTAGTGAGCAACTTGTTCCTGGGCTTCTATTTTGTTCTTCAGCCCTGGAACTTCCAAGCTTGCCAACAGGTATAGATGCAGACCGGACACAGTCCAGGCTTATATGGCAATAAGTAATATGGAAACTCTGGTCCTCGATTCCACAGCATTGATACATGGTGAAATGTGTGTATGTGTGTGCTATGACAGCTCTCAGGACCTCTTGTTACCGGGCTGCATGTGGGCAGTTTGGTACAGTTTAACTGTCAGTCTGGCTGTCAAGTTTCCCCTGTCGGTTCCCTGTTCAGTGGTGCTCTAGTGGGTGGGCCCTATTGGGATGGTGGGGGCGGATCCGTTTCCACAGCGGGTGGCTGGGCGTGGATCCGATCCCCGATCCTGATCCACCCCGCAACATCACCCGGTCACCAGGCAGCCCAGGACGACGATTGTCGATCTAAAACAACCTTCGACCTCCCAGATTGCAGGGTGTAAGTATGGCTCGTTGATCAAGGTCTACAGGCGTCGATAATGTGTCTTTCCCCCCTCAGACCGTTGTATTTCCATGGCCCATTGACTAATTCTCACTGACCACCGGCCCACGGACATAAAAGCCCGGGCGGCCGGACACGGGAGATGAGATCGACCCCGGCACTCAAGTTCTGGGGACAGGCCGCCCAGCCGACATGGGAACTCTGCCTACCGTGTCCGCTTCCGGGTGAAACTCGAGACGGCCCTTAATGGCAGAGCTGTACATTACAACAGGTTGCCTAGCTAATGAAAACCATCTACAGGCAGTAATCAAGAGTCATATGACCTCCATAGCTACCTAGGTATATATCCAGATGGTTCCGGACCTACGGCATTTCATCAACGTGAAGCTTATCACCCAGACCTTTTACTACACGCAATTGGTGCTTGTCAAGCTCTGGTTCCTATTCTTCTTCAGAAGACTCGGCCAAAACATCCAGAAACAAAAGTACATTTGGATGGTAGCACCATTTTCATCTAGCTCTGGAGCCTTGACCACGCGTCAATCGGTATGATCCCAATCCCGAACGATTAATGGATTAGAAACCCTGATCTTTGATCGCCCAAAGACAAAATACAGTTCTGGGAGGTATTGATCCCCTCCTAACCTGTCGTTCTACCACTGCACGCAGCAATAGTCATCGCCTGCCTGTCCGCCTTTCCTCAGCTCTTTTCCGCTTCAGCCGCAAAAAGAAGCCCATATTGTTGGAACAGCTTGTTGGTACAGCTATCAGACCAGAATCATTCCTAGTTCTCTAGGGGTGGTCACCCTTTTAGTTGCCTAGTGTAGTAGTTCTGTTCGACAGGTTATAAGTCCTAGTTCTTCTACCGAGCGATACTTAGGCCAGGGTACCGAGTTCGAGCGTAGATATTAATCTGCCCCCTGTTTCCAATAATAGTATTTTCAGTAGCTTAAGCTTTCTCTATCTAAGGTCCCTAGACTAGTTATTAGAAACGAAGCGAAGCGGGTTGCTTAACGAACAAGCCCGAACCCATAGTGCCCTTACCTGATCAAAGCGGGGCTTCCTTCTAAGAGATTAAGAAGGAGGGATACGATTGCGACGACCGCAACCCCTAATTCTAATACTTTATAAAAAACGAACAGACACTACCTTTCCAGCTTACACATACACAACGTATGATGTGACCTGAGGGGTGGTGTTAGAACAGCTTGTTGGTACAGCTATCAGACCAGAATCATTCCTAGTTCTCTAGGGGTGGTCACCCTTTTAGTTGCCTAGTGTAGTGGTTCTGTTCGACACATATGGACACCCACAGACACATGATACCGGCGGTTGAGGTTGCGAACGCAGACAGAAAGCAAGAAGAAGGACAGACTCGACGACCTCTCGGCTGTCTCGCTGCCGGGCAAGCCTGAGCCCGAACCCACGTCCAGATATGCCGACACCGGCTCTTCCAGGTCCTCCTGGGGTATTATAGGCGAGAACGGTATGTACGATAGCCAGAGATCCGTCCTTGTGCCAAGCCCGACATTGCACAGACAGGTGTGGTCTGCTCTGGGGGACATCATGATCACGGCATGGATGTGCCGTGGAACCAGATCAGGCGGCAGATAGATTATCACGTTACGTACCAAGGGGAAGCGGACATGCGGTACCAGCGGGTTCCGCATTAGCGGTGGGTATAATTGTTGCCGGTCCAAGGGTAGTTACTACCTAGGGAATGGATGTGGAGAGCCTGTATTTGTGAACCCGGTAATTTCAATATGCTTAAGTGGAGGCGCGGGGGGCTATCATCTAGAATGAGGATCTATAAACTATTGTGTTCGGGACATGATACGAGAAACGAATGTATATAATGATCAACTATTTAGATTCCACCATCTAGCCAGGCGGGCCGACTAATGAATTGTAGCGGCTATATATATATATATATATATATATAATTTAATCGAGTTAGGTAGAAACGTCTGCATTGTAAAGCTGTTTTTGGGTTTGCCACTCCATTGTGTATAGTTTCCTAGTTCATCAGTATTGGAACCTCCTCGTGAGTCGCTACCTCTTAAGATCCAACGATATGTTGCAGAGATATCTGGGCCCTCCTTAGAACGCTTTTCAAGCTTATCCCATTCTAGTCCTGCAATGTGAAATGAGTCGAATATATGATTCATGTACCACAATAGAAACTGCGCCACACTGCAGCAGACCAACTTGTTTCCAAATGCGATACCAACTACCTAACCCCCCCCCTGCTGCATGTGTTGCGTGGAGCAGTTGAACAACCAACACACTTTGCTGCTCGTTTTTCAACTCGCCTTATACGTCCTTTGTTCCAGGGGCCCCATCTTATCCCCGCATGTTTGCATTTCCAGCGACCTTCACAGCGCCATGCCACGCTTTGTCTCCAGCCCTCGATTCGAGCTTTGTATATATATATGTACCCGTGGCCCAATTCGTCATCATCACCTGTTGACGTACTGTCCCGAGCACGTTTTTGAACAAGTCCCAAGATGGCGCTCTTGATAGCAACGCTGGGGACAATCCTGCTACTTCTCCTTGGCACAAGCCTCCACTCGGGGTTCTGCTTGTTTCGTAACTACCTCACAGCCCGTGGGATCGGCGTGCCAGTCCGCATCATCCTCTTCGACCATAACAATCCACTGTGGCTGGTCTGTGACCGCCAGGTCCTCTCACTCATTAAGCGGCTTCCACTCTGGCTCGGAAACAACAGCTTCACCAGATACAACTACCGGGGCTGGGAGGTTCCTGATAGGTACTACTCGCATCATGAGATGGGAGACGCCTATATTCTTGTTTCCTCCCAAAACATCTGGTTATATATTGCAGATACGGATGCTATAGGCGACATCTGGCGCAGAGGGAAAGACTTTCCTCGTGAAGTATCTGTCACAGGTGAGTGGTCTTATCCAGTCCACCCTACGGAGGATCGGGAGCTGACAACTCGCAGCGATACTAAATATATTCGGCCCAAACATATCAACCGTAAGAATCTGAGGTCTCTGGTGAGGATAAAGTGTGGTAGGTGAACTAACAATTCCTTCTACAGGCCCAAGGCGCGGACTGGCAGAAGCATAGGAGAATTACCGCGTCCTCGTTCAATGACCAAAACAATATCATTGTTTGGTCAGAGGCTGTGACTGTAGCTCATGATATGCTTCGCTACTGGTCCTCGAAGCCTTCTATAAAAACAGCTGCTGATGATCTCCGCACTCTATCACTTCACATCATGTCCAGAGCTGGTTTTGGCAAGTCCTTCAAATTTCAAGGTCATGACGAGCGAGAGGCCGCCGCCCCTGCAGACCTTTCCATGAGTTATAAGGATTCATTGCAAATAATTCTGGAAAACTGCATCCTGGTATTCGCTCTGGGCACCAAATTCCTTGCAAACCCATGGCTTCCACAGAAGTTCCGACGGATCCACGACGCATGCACTTCCTTCCAGAACTACATGATACAGGTCTATGAGGAAGAGAAGCGCGCCTATGCCCAGGGGAAATCTGCTGACCGCAATTTTATGACTTCGCTCATTCGCGCCTCGCAGGAAGAGACAGATTCCTCGCTTTCGGGTCTCACCGAGAGCGAGATCTATGGCAACATGTTCACCTTTAACTTTGCCGGGCACGACACCACCGCACATACATTCACATTTGCCCTGTACTTCTTGGCCGCGAATCCGGAAGTTCAGGACTGGGTCTCTGAGGAGATCCACCACGTTATGGGCGATCGCGAGCCGCACGAATGGCTCTTGTCCGACTTCCCTCTCCTCAAACGGTGTCTGGCTGTCATGTACGAGACGCTGCGTCTCTACACGCCCGTTCCCACGTGCAAGTTTGTAGACGGACAGCTACCCCAGCCTCTCACAGTCGGAGGGAAAACCCTTGTGCTCCCGCCCGGAACGATGATCGTCCCGAGTTATGCTTCTCTGCAGACGGACCCCAAGTACTGGGGCGACGATTCCCTCGAGTGGCGACCTTCGCGCTTCATCAAATCTCCCGACCCAGCCACGACCACCCTGGCGGCCTCTCTTGACGAGGAGGAGTTCATGACCTCGGATCGTGGTACCTATCTCGCGTGGTCCGGAGGTGCGCGCGACTGCGTGGGTAGGAAGTTCTCACAGGTCGAGTTTGTCGCGGTCGTGGCCTCGCTGTTCCGGGACTGGCGGGTGGGGCCGGTTCTTGCGGAAGGCGAGACACCCGAGGGGGCCCGGAGGAGAGTGCTGGGCCAGATTGAGGACGACTCGGCCCCGGTGCTGCTTCTGCAGATGCTTCACCCCGAGCGGTGCCCGTTGGTGTGGAGTCGGAGGTAGCTATCGGTCGAGGGAGTGTGTCGTCGCGGGAAATACGAGTACTGAGGTGTGGAAAGGAGATAAATGCCTGTATACGTAGATGTATATTTGTCCGTGGCTTCCATAAGCACGGCGGGGTGACTAATTTGGGCAGTCGGATCCACCGCGCCCAAAGTCTTTTGAAGGCTCAAGGTGCTTTCGTTGTCGACGAATACACGGCGGCGCTGCTGCCCGCGTACGTACGCGCAGCTGCGAGATCAACCTTCGCGGACTTCTAAGCCGTAGAGTCCACGCCGGGATCAGGGGCGTATCTGGATTACCTAGGTACAAAGTCAGCTAAGTTGGCCTGAAGTCTGAACAATGTATGGCACCGCAGGATCTTGTGACTTACGGAAAAGCTGCAATGTGGATGATCCACATCAGTGCTTGCATTGCAAAGGTTATCCTCGGCTGTCAGGAAGAGGATTTAGATGTAATTATACTGGGTGCCAGGCTTCTTCTTAATCTCCCTCGCCTCCCTCCCCCCTTCGTCAATGGCGCGTGCTTGTTGTAGACCGTAACGCCGTGGTGTTCCTCTTTGCTGTCAAAAGTATCGGCGGGACCTGTGCACAATACCTGTTTGGGGTATTTTCTTTACCCAACTTAATAAGCATTTGTGACTTTCTATATGGCCCGATTTGTGCTTATATTGTGGGGATAACTGAAATGCAACGTTACAAGGTTGGAATAAGCTGAGTGGCGGCCTGCAGGAAAACCAGGACAAATAATCAGTCAGCATCCCGTCACTCAGCTCCTCCTGTGAAACAAACAATGCACATACCACATTGTTAAAGATGGACGCCGCCGGCCTAGCATCATCTATCATCACATTCATCGACGTGGCGTACAAGATCATTCGCGAGTCCTACGATGTTCACAAATCCGCGAATGGAGCAACCGAAGAGAATGACCACGCCAGCTTGGTCGTTAATGACCTGAAGAAGGTCGCCGCAGATTTGAAGAGCCATCCACAGACGAAGAATGACAAAGACCTCCTCAGGATCTCAACCCAGTGCTATGAGCTCTCGCGCGAGCTCCTGCAGCTGCTGGATAGGTTCCTGCCAAAGGGTCCCCGAAAATGGCAAAGCTTCGTTGCAGCCTGCCATATCCTGAGGCATCAGAAAGAAACTGCTTCTATAGAGAAGCGCCTAGATCAGTACCGTCAGCAAATAGTCGGGCGTCTTCTTTGGCTGCTTTTGTACGTACCTTAGCCCTTCAACAAGCCGTGGATTTGGGGATGGCTGATCAGCAAACCGACATCAGCCAGCAGCAGTCTCCCATGAGAGAAAGGCTGGACGAGATGATCCGCAATGCACACACCTTCAACTCATCGAGTGCGCGGAGGATGGAATGTCTGGAAGCCCAGATGGCGCAGACACTTAAGCTACTCCAGAAGGTCGATGGGGGACATAAGACAGAAAGTATAACCCCAGACGTGGTCCGCAACTTGACTACATCTACCAAAGCCGAAGACAGATCCGAGAGCATTGAATCCGTGGCGACAAATCCGAGTGAAATTCAGACCGCCATGAATCTCTCGGAGCTGGTCAAGCAAATACAGAGCCTAAATTCGCTTGGGCAAATTATGCCCACGCAGAACCGCATTCTCCGTCAACTGTACTTTGAGTCAATCTTCCGAAGAGAGGATGCGGTTGTTCACGCTGCTGGAGAAACCTTCCAGTGGATATTCACATGTAGCGCCAGGGTGGACAGGAATCAACCGGAGAATGATTTGACATCCAAAACAGATGATTTCAACAAAGCCTTCGAAGAACCAGAAGAAGTGCATCGACTGAGGACGTCAATTTCATTTACAGAGTTCCTTCGCCATGACGGAGGCACATTCTTTATTTCAGGCAAAGCAGGATGTGGCAAGTCGACAATCATGAAGTATATTGCTCATCATGAAAAGACCGAGGCCTGCCTCAGAGCTTGGGCTTCAACCAAGAGACTGATACTAATCAAAGTCTTTTTCTGGCAATCCGAGGATCTCCGTCAAGGTTCGATGGAGGGGTTTTTCAGGTCCATTCTATTCCAAGTCGTGATTCAATGCCCTGATCTCATTGGAGAGCTTTTCCCATCAAGTCCAAAGGACCACATGCCTGACGCGGCTGGATATAGGCTCTCCGAGCTTGAATTCGCATTCCAAAGGTTACTGGAACTTCGAAGTGCGGCTAAATACCATTTTTGCTGCTTTATTGATGGTCTTGATGAGCACCAGGGAGACAACATGAGCCACGAGGATCTAGCTAGTCGGCTCATTTTGTGGTCTTCAATGGACAATGTCAAGGTGGTTTGCTCTGCTCGGCCATACACTGTTTTTCTCAAGGCCTTTCAAGCGACAGGGGCTGTTGTTCAACTCCATCAACTCACGTCCAGTGACATATCAACCTTTGCAAGGTTCTATTTCAGAGATTGGCTGTCAAAACCAGACATGTTGGTGGCTCAGAACAACTGCTTATCCATGGTGGAAGACATAACGGTAATGGCTGAGGGTATATTCCTGTGGGCAACCTTCGTCGTGAGGGATCTCATAAATCAGTGCCTAGATCATGACGGCAGTGTAAGCGCCCTTCGACGCAGACTTCAAGAATGTCTCGAGTGTGGCGACAGTTTGGATCGTCTCTTCCAACTGATGTTACAGAGGGTCGGCAAGGGCCTCTCCCTACAGATACGTTCGAATATGGTGCTCTATTTTGCCGCCAACAACCCTTTCGAATTGCCCCTCAACGCGTTGATATATTCCTGGCTCGATGAGCTGGGATGGTTCGAAGGGTCAATCCAGGCAGTCTTCTCCGTGCAACAACCGCAGAAGCCGTACACTGAAGGCGAGATATCGTCGAGAGTCGAACGTGTAAGGTATCTGCTTCACCAACTTACCCGAGGACTCCTTGAAGTGGTCGACACGCATGATCCTGTTCCGTATTTCCGATACCGCGTTGGCCTATGCCATCGCTCGGTAAGAGATTTCCTCAGGGAGCACTGGAGATCCGGGACTAGGGAGCCGCCCTTGTCACCAATGGAGGAAGCGCAGGCTTACTGTCGCGTTCGAAGTCTGGAAGCGATTCGCGTACCGTTCCGACAAACATCACCTTCGGATGACACTAAATTATCAAGTCTAGACTACGACGACTCCCTCAAGGACAACTTAAGGCGGCTTTTCGAGTTTACCTTTATCTGGCTCGGCTCCAGGAAGGGCATCACCCTGCCACATCAATACTTGCAAGAGTTTGAAAGAGCCTTGCTTCAAACACAAGAGATCCCAACACCCTACCTTCCTGGGCATTTGCTCATCAAGTTAGATGATTTAGGGAGGTATTATCCTCGTAACACCATAACAAGAACCTCATTTCTACATTGGGCAGCATACTGGTCCCAAGGCGAATTTATCAAATGGCAACTGGCCGATACAGCCTCTGATAACAAGGATACGACTCCCTCCAGTGAGCTCAGCTTATTATTATCCTGCTCAGTTGCCGCAGATGTTGAGACGACGAAGTATCTTTTGCACCAAAAGTTCAAACCTGGATCCCAAGTCCAGATCATGGCCTCACCTGATCAAGATTCGACATCGACCGCAGATGCCGTTCGCAAAGCCACGGGCCAACACGTCAATAGTCGAAACAAGACAGCTACAGTCTGGATGATCTTCCTCCGCGACTTCGCCATGAACGTCAGAGCATATTGTCGGAAGAGGAAGCATGCATCTACCAGCCCACTCTATATGAATCGAGACTGGCTAGAACGTCTTTCGAAAGTTATCGAGGCATACTTGAGTGCTGGTGCCGATCCTCGCGTTTATTTTGTCTTGTTTGCCGATAGCCCTCGCGGGACTTACAGCGTGGACCTTTATCAAATTCTAGACGTCTTTAAACCAGAGAACTTGGCATCTATTGCTACCCTGCTGAGCCGCAGGATGTCGTGGTGGAAGAGCCTGATGGGTGGGCGCGTATCCGCCACAACTCCGCCGACTACCCAGTATGTCACCATGGACATTCTTCTGAGCGGGGATTGGAAGGTGATTGGCATTTGCTCCGAGACTGGACAGGAGCTGCTGGGGGGGTTCGAAGTCCGGGTCTTCTAGGCTACAGTGGTATAGGCGATTGCTACCTAGGAAGTCTTGTACTTTTTAAGAAAAGCGCGGGACCTCTATCAAAGGAGCCTACTTATTTAGTACTTGAGTAGGTAAAAGTCCTATAAATCGTTACAGGATTGCAATGTTTGAAGCTTGGCACACCCCTGTCGTCCATCGCCCATGATGAACATTGAATCCTACTATGATGCAGGCAGGTACCTAGGTAGTTCGCGTTTGAAGTATTTATAGCTAAGAATGTAGGCAATCTACATAAGAAATGTGGCTTGGATACAGCCCCCCCCCCCCCAACATAGACGCGATCTACTCATTATCCAGGGATGATTGATCCTGGGTTGCAGCGCTGCTGCTGATCATACCTCTCATTGGTAAGGTGGGAGTGACATCTTGGTTTACATAGTACAAGACAATAATAGAGCACTTGAGGAGGGCCCATGTGCGGCTGAATGTGCGGCTGAATGTGTATTGCGTCAGGTATCTCAGACCAACGGGCCACGGAGGCCGAGGGATATATGATGCAAAATGCTGTGATCCGCTTCGCCTGTTTCTTTCCCTCCCCTCCAAGTCCATTGATCAGTCTCTACAGTCTTTCACTATGTTCTCCAGCACTTGAGTGGTCTGAATTGGTGCAATACATTTGTTTCACTCTGACCCCATTTCACATAACTAGAGAGTTTGCATTCCAGGCTATCTCGGTTGATCACGATATACAAATTTTCGACGGCAACTCTGCCCCTGCCACTATCCTGCCACGATGTCAATGTGTCACTGCTCGAAACTGCTAGTTCACGAAGATGCTAATGGTGAAGTCAAACTAACGCCGAACCCTGATATTGCCGGGATAGGGGTAATGTTTCGACCCTACTGGATCAAAGAAAGATAACTGAGCTATATGTAACAGACTCTTGTTGGTCTCGCCTTCCCAGCATTATCAGTCCACGCCCTCACCATAGTCTATTACCTCTTCGCGCTTGAGCCGAACGATACCAGTGTCTGCACATTTCTTGATCGTTCTTTTCTTCTCTGGGCCAGGCAGAAACTCCCCGATTGGCGACCCAACCCGGAGGCCATCGAGAAAGTCATTATACCGTTCAGTGACGCACAATTGGTCAACGGATTCTCGCTCCTCATCAGTGGGTACACTACCGGATGCGCAGTGACCCCATATCACTGGCAAATCCTCATCGAGTGCGTCTGGCTGGCCTCGGCAACACATCTCGCCACACTGCCCATCCTGAAGAAACACTTACGAGTCAGCCGCGCTCTTGTTTGGACCAGAGTTGCTTTGATGACAACTATTCTTGTTATGCTGATCTGCGCTATGTTTCCAAGCCGTTATCCGGCCTGGCAGTTTCATATACCGCTGCCAGCGCTTTGCTTTTTCTACTCGGAATACCCCGGCATCGAGTTATCGATATATCCTGATGCAACTAAAATTGCACAGGCTCTCGTACTTACTTGGTCAATCGCTCTCCTTGTGTCGACCTACTTCAAGGGAGTTTCGAATCTGCTTTATGACGAAGGAGCCCTTAATATAGCTTGGCGGAAGCGGAGGAGTTGTTTTGGCCGAGTCCTCAAGAGATCAAGGGGAAGATTAGGAGAGTCAGGCACCATGTGGAAAAAAATTGTTCTCGGTCCTGCCTTGGTTGCTCTTACGGCTCTGCAAGCTACACTTCGATTATTAGAGTCCTTCCTCTGGCATGTAAGACTTCCAAGTTCTTCGCTTTCTTTCAGTATCGAGGTTCCTCATCTCGCAGCATACAAGATTAATGATTCCCACAGATAATATGGCTGACTTTTACGATTATTTGGGCACTGTCCATACTTATCAACCATAAATGGGCGTTCTCCCATGTCACTGACGACAACACCTGGAGCTTTGGCCAGGTTATGCCTTTGGTCCTGCTCATTGTACCCATGCTGGCAATAGTTCAGACGATGCTAGGTAAGAATTGGTGTAAACCTATCGGTTGCAGCGCTAATCAGAATATCATACTTATAGACAAACATGGATGCCGCCAAAGCTTGTCAATTGTAGACGACGATGAGCGCGACCCAATTTCGACAAGAATTACGGTTTTTATTGTGCTTGAGGTAACTCTTGTATTTGTCCTACTTGACGTTACCAACTCTTTCGGTGGTGTATTGATGACTCCCGCTTTTCTCCGATGGTCGATGGCAGGGTTCTTCGTTGTCTCGGTGGTTTTATTCCTTACAGCAATCTTCATTTTTACTGCAGTCGTTATCAGTATAGACATGCTTTTCTCGGAAAGTCTGGGTGTCAATCATCGTCGTAGGCTTATGTGGGTACGGATGACAGTAGCAGTTATATCTGCGGTGATTGCTGGGTGCGTGGAGGTTTATTACTTTGTTTCAAACTGTGGAGAGTTATTTACGATGGACTTGTACGGTGCAGCCAGCTTACCCATACCGGTTAGGTCTTAGCTGACTTAGCTTCAGTACCAGATTGTCGATAATTCTGAAATGTTCAAACGTGAAGGCTTACAGTTTCATGAGGATGAGTGACAACACGGAAGACTACGTGATTCTAGAAGACGAGAATTATAGAACTGAGACTGCAGCCTACGAGCACCTCCGCGAATCCGGAAAACCGGCTCTTTCGCACCCGACTACTACGGGTTCTGAGTCTTCTCGCTTCCTATTACTATGAAAGGAAAACTCCCAACGAGGAATGTTCGACTGATACTGATAGAGCTGCGGAATGGACCTGGAATCGAGGCTACGCGTGTCCGGAACAACCTTTCTGGTATGGGTGAGTATTCATTCCATTACCCAGAAAAGTATAGACTGGAAGTGCTTGCTCGCGCTTTGGACGGATGTGTTAGGCAGTATGAGACAGGTCTTGAGCAGCGCGGTCTCACAGGGCGTAACGTTATGCTTGTTACGAACGGCGATCCGCAGGGAGAAAAGGTGTGTGGTCTGGCTATGCCACGTATCGTACTCGTTGATTATGATATCGCGAGAAGATTTCTCATTTACCAACAGATGTGGCCATGCCGCTGCCCGGAGACCCAGCTATACGGGTTTTGTGCGACTATCTTTGGTTTCAATCTCCCAGTTGGGTGCCAATGAGTGGGAGAATGACAGACTCCAGAAGGAGTGGCTGCTGCGCAGATTCACTGGAGATGAATAACGGCACCTCTTCTATCCCCTTCCAGAGGAATTGCTTGGAATAGCTGAGAAGCTGAAGAGTACACGTCAAACGGATGAACCGGTGCATGCATCTACAAAGCAGGTCGACCTGACACCATTTATCTTGTACTGATGACGGCGTGTTCTCTGACAATAATTATGAGGACATTTCGGCGACCGTGTGGTACGCCATGTGCATGATCATTGATTGGGTTCTGAGGGAGATGTATATCAATAGCTGGTAGGACGCGAGAGGCGAACCAAATCAATATAAAGGAGTGTATATTGTTCTAAATTCAAACGCTAATAGTTGACTTTTCAGATCTTCAGAAATCACAGGTCACTAGGGACCTTGGCAGTCTTGGAAACAAACTGCTTCTTCCCCACCACACCCTCGACATCACGCTCGGGCTTCGCGTCAAGGGGCTTGTCCAGTCCCAGGCGGTGAGCAGTCGAGTACGTCGCAATCCCACCATCCGGGTCCGCCTCCGTGACCAACTCCTTGCGGCGCGTGTCCACCAGCAGGCGGATGAGGTCGGGACGCATGTAGTGCCCGGCAAAGTCGGCCAGCGCCTTGGTCAGGTGCGACTCGTCGAGGTCGATGTCCACGAACAGCAGACCGTCGAAGTCCTTGTCGGGCTTCACGTACAAGCTACCATCTGGGCGGTAGATGCGAGCGTGTCCGTTGTACGGGGAGGGGTCGGTCTCCGGCTCGACGCCCTCGGGGGTAGTCTTCTTCAGGCCCTCGACACTGAGGCGCTGGAAGGGCGCCAGCGTCCAGGTGCCAGTCTCGTAGGCGTATGCTGGCGTGACGAAGTCCGAGGCCGTCTCGGCGTAGTTGGTAGCCGGGTCGGGGGCAACCTGCTTCTCCACGCTGGGGTAGACGGGCCAGGAGGCGATGTGGATCTGCTCGCCCTGGGAGATGTTCAGGGCCTTGAGGAAGGGGTTCATGTTCTCCCAGCAGTTGAGCTGGCCGAGGCGGCCGAGCTCGGTCTCGGTCACAGACATGAAGGTGTCGCCGGCTCCGTCGCCGTAGACGAGCTTCTCGACGTGCGTGGGCTTGATCTTGCGTCGGTGGTTGATGATGTTTCCCTCCGGGTCGATCAGGACCTGGGCGAGGTACAGGGTGGCGTGGTCGATCTCGGAGAAGCCCAAGGACACATAGATCTGGTTGTCACGGGCGGCGCGGCGGATCCGGCGCATCTCCTCTGAGTTGACGGGCAGGGAGCTCTCGCGGTACTTCTTCAGCATGGGGAGAGACTGGATGTAGTTGACCTTCCACATCCAGTAGGGGTAGCCAGGGATCCCTTAGTAGACTGTTAGCAAGATGCTCAGGGATTTTGAGTTATGGAGTTCGAAGATATCACGGGTTTCGATTACTGACAAACTTCTGGGAAGGCAACAAGTTTGCATCCAGCCTGACCGGCTTCATTAATGAAGTTGAGGGTCTTCTGGACACTTCCCTCCAGGTCGAACCACTGCAAACTGTTAGAAAACAAGCCGAAGGGACAAGGTGTTGCGGTCGGCGTGACTTACTCCTGGCTCGGAGGTGACAGCGGCAGCTTTGTACTTGGTGATAGGCATTCTGAGTGGGAATATGAACGGATTGTTGTTGTTTATGATGATGATACAGTTCCAATCACGGCAGTTGATAAAACACACGCAGCCTTATATATAGGGACCCTTAGGTATGCACCTGCAACCAGCAACCGGTTGACTTGAGCAGCTTTCGAATGCGACCCGGGCTCTACGGCTGTTTGAAACCAGGCATTGCTCAAGTTGAGCAAGTTACGACGTGTTTCGGGTTCTGCTACTGAACAGAAGAGAAAAAGATGCCGAGAAACAGTTCATCATGACATAACAACTGTAAGTTGCTATTGTGGAAACGCAGACCTCACAATCACACCACTGTCCAAGCACACCATGCTCTTGTTTAGAAAGCATCGAGCGGGGGGAGCTTGAGGGCCCTGACGTTACAGCGCGTCTAGCTCAGTCTTTAGCATGCATGTGCTCATATATGTAACTCTTCGTTGTTGGAGAGAATGCATGGTCGTGTGATTGTGTCTTCTTCTAGTGTATGTCTACAACCAACCGGGTAATTCGTGCAATCAAAGTGCTGATTGTCCTTGTACGCTCAGTGACTTGGTGGAGGAGGGGGGGAGGTTGTACGCGGAAAAGTGGTAACCATTTGGTACATCCGCATGTCCGGGGAACCTTCTCGCTTCTCGCGTGTAGCTGAACCGAGCTTGTCCATGTTAATTACTCTGAAACTATGAAGTAATCACTTTCCGCCGCCGGTCGACCATGGAGCACGCCGGTGAATGTATACCCTGGGGTCGCAGTGGGGCGGAGACACACGTCAGGCTCGGTATGTTCGGCCCCGCCCCGGTCTTTGTTCAAATCCCGGACGGCATTTGAAGGCCCGTGAGCTCGAATCGGCCGACCGGTCCGGCAGGGGAAACGATCTGACTCTCTTATACCCGAGACTCCCGACTGCTGCCGCCGTCTTTACTAATAAATGATCGCGACCCTCGCATTGCAAGTTGAAAAGGCAGACAAGTGTTCTGCACGTTCTACACGGGATGTGAACAATATACTCCGTAGATCTTCTGCGGTGAAATATAACATCACTTCTCTAATGGCCTTGTGTCAAAGGGTTTCTTCCAGAGATTAATTACATCGAAATTTATCAAGAGAATCTACACCGTCTCGTACTGGTTAATCAACCGCATTGGTACCAGTCCTCGCAAGACCACAACTCCGCCATGCACGATACCCCATCTAACCTTTGACAGCACATCTGCCACAACCCAAACCAGTCCGTTCGTGCCCCGTCGTCCCTGACTGGCCAGGATGTCCCTCATGGAACTTTCCCCCTTCCCAGACCCAGCCATGCTTGCGACCAGTGCTTCCATCTCCCGCTGCGAATCCCAGACAATCTCGTCGTCACTCCCATCACTGTCCTCATCCAAGTCATGGTCATCTTCTTCAAATCTCTTTCGACCCTGTTTCGCGTGATGGAAAGCCCAGCATGCCAAGGAGGCGAGGTATAGACACCAGGGAACATGGAAAAGGCTCGTATGGGTCACATCAGCCAGCCGAGTCCCCGTCGGCTGAGCCTGCGAGGCCTTGTTAGTCGGCGCCATCACGTCCCGCAGCATTCTCGCGGCGTGCCACGCCGCCGTGGCCGCCCTCTCCCTGGCGTTCGATGCCCATCGCTTCACCACCTTGGACGACCGGACGTAATCCTGCTGCTGAACAGGGCGACCAAGGATGTGTCTCGCGCCCGCATAAATCTGGACATCCAAGAAGTCCATATACAACAGGGCCTGAGCCGAATGGTAGATCGTCCCGTAGGCGGCGGCGAAGGTGGCCCACTCGGACGCTGTATCGTCGCCAGACTCGGCTGAGGCAGCTGCTGCATCGCGGCAGTACATATCGAAGTCCGCTTTCCAGCGGTCGTACGCCTTGCTGATCAGGTCCCTCCAAGCAGTGGTTCCCGTGACTGAGTTGACGCCGAGAGATGTCTGGTCGCGCCGTTGCATGTCCCAAGATACCGACATGAGCCCGTGCAGAGTCAGGACCAAGCTCAGTACGTTCAGTCCCTCGTGCTGAGATGGGGAGCTGCCCGGGACCGGCGTGAGGTACGACTTGACCATTGGCAGGAACATGGGTACGGCGGGTTTCGATGTTGGAGATGAAGAGGAAGCACTTTGCCAAGCACTTGCCCATGCCGCAGCATCAGCCGCCTCCCAAACGCTCTGAGAACAAGGCATAGCACATCGCAACTCGAATGAGGACATACAGAGACTCTGACAAAACAAGACTGCGTGCTGCGTATCCCACATGAAACAGAGCAGCGCTAGTCTTTTCTTTTGCTCAGCCTCGGCCCAATGTCTCCAGGCCCTTTCTTGCGAAGCAGCATCTTGCGTGGGGCCAGGAATATTAGCGATAGACTGGCAGTCAGACCTTCGAATCAGGTTGATCAGGAGACCGTGGAAGAGATGGCTCATGTCATGTTGCTTCTGGCCCGCCCTGGACTTGCCGAAGGACTCGACAAGCAGGATCGTCTGCAGCGTCCACAGCTCGGGACGGGGCGAGAAGCCAGCATGGGCGAAGATGCTGGGCCGGATCACGTCGTGGATGCATACGGCAAGCTGATGGGCGTTCTTGTCTGAGTACGTGGCCCCAAGCAAAACGATTGACAGCAGTAGCAGTGGTTCGACCCGGCTTGGCTCAAAGGTGGGCAGGTGCACCAGGGGATATGCCGAGTTGAAATGAGTGAAGTACAGGTCTAGCCATGATTGTAGGGAGCTGATTGACAGGAGGGGATGGTCTCGAATGGGAGACTCCGACGACTGATGCGGAATACTAGGACTAGCAGCTTCAATCACAACCAGCAGCCGTTCGCGGACCTCATCTTCGATTTGTGGGAGCTGTTCTGGCATCCTTAACATCGAAAGCGGCCGTTCGGGCGACTGTGGTACGGGTCGGCTGGATTGCGCGAGAGCAGGATGGATATTGGAAGATACATCACTCCGGCCATTGCTAGCAGCGCCTTGCCTCCTGTCAGACTGGCGTCTGTCACCGGCAGTCTGAATAGCAGATACCCTTGCGGTATTACTTGCTGTGGGGGTATGGGGTTGCCTCTGACTGAAACTGCTTTGTATGGATGATGATGACATCTCATGCGAGTGATTCTCCTCTCGCCTGGGACTGCCCCTGGGTGCGTCTTCCGACCACGGGCGCCAACTGACACCGGCTCGGGATTCGGGAGTAGGGTTCTGTGCCTGCTGAGCTGGTACCATCTCAGGTGTGTGCTCGGGTTGAATGTCTTGTCTGTTGTATGTGCTCTGGTCTTGAAATCCTGGCTGGGCACTTGTGAGACCAAAGCCAGAAGCTGTCGCTGCCTCTAAGTTGAATAACCAGTTGTAGTCGAGGGCAGTGGTGTATGGCATATTGAAAGAGCTAGCAGTATCTGGCTGGAAAGCAGGATGATATTCTAGCTCGACATGGTTGGCTGACAGCTGTGGCCTTGCAGTCGGAATAGCTGGCTGGAAACCGTAGTCAAATTCTGGTGGATCATATGTTGCAGGAGCAGCACATCGTGGCTCCGAGACTGACGTGTCCAGGACGTTGAGAGTACCACTAAAGTAATCCTCATTATCGGCGTCAAGTTGATAGTGATGACCACCTTGACCCTCGTCAGAGACAGGAGGTGATACAACTTGTATAGAGGACTCAAGTCCGGAAGCAGCCCAGGAACCGGTTGCTTCTGCTGGCTCTTGACGAGGACGCTTCTGGACGACACTCCCGTCAGGGGCCTTCCAGGACCTCTTGCGTGTATCCAGAGTACCGCAGCCTGGCCCGCCAGCTTCCTGGTCCCTTTGACGGTGACGATTCATGTGCCTCTCTAAAGGAGGAAGGTCAGCACTGTAACGCAAGCCCTGCATAGTGGATAGAGTTTGATTACCCAGCAGATCCGGCCGCTTGAATGTTGCGCTACACCGAGGGCAGGCTGAGTCGCCTGCGGTATGGTTTAGGGAGTGCCTCTGCATGTGTTCCATTCGGGTAAATCGCTTGTTACACCCTGGATGTGTACACTCGAACCTCTTGGGGTTGTGAGATCGCCGAGCACTGCTTCCATCGATAGCCCCTGAGCCCGTCCGGGCTGCAACATGGATGGCTCTCGCCCCGCGTTCGTCCTGCCGGTCCATCTTCGGCGATGGTGTAATTTGCACGGGAGTGGGAAGAAGTGAGAGACTCTCCCAACATACAGAGTGTAGATAGTGAGCTCTTACGAACGTGGCGTAGATGGGGGAGAGGCTTGGGGTTTTACTTTCTCTTCTACCGGGCATGTCGTCCTAGCCCCTTATCAGGTCCCCCACTCAAGCCATCTTTCCCCGGATTCGTCCACGATCCACTACCCCACCCCCATGTGTGACAAGATGCAAGCTCATGCCGGTGACGATCATCAGTGCGCCCGGGAAGATAAGCGGATACGTGCGTGCGCTCTGTGATAGAGCTTGCCGGTGCGCCAGGCGTCGATATCGATCTCACTGTACTGCGTAGCAAGCCGTTTCTCCCCACTCGTGCCAAGTGTGGCAGACAGTATTATTTTCTCGGGGTATTTGGATTACCGATATGCTTTGGGGTCTCTAATCATGAGGGTGTGTTATGTAACATCGTATCGCTTGTTCAACGACATGTGATGATGGCGCCCTCCGACCCGTATTTGGTGATGGTGTCTATGCCGCAGGTAGTACTAGCATCAAAGGGCAATTCAAAGAAGATACGACGTTGTACTCCACCCTCGTTTACCTGACAGTTCGATGTACAATACAGTTTTCACCGTCCGGCCATCAGACACAACAACATTATTGGCTGAAGGCTTTCATCGTAGCAACACAGTTCATTGCATACTTGCATAAACATTCGACATCATGCCGTCCTGGGACTCACTACCGGTGCAGGAAAAGATAGTTCGAGACGATTCAAGCAAGCTCAATGTACGTGATTCTGATGCCAACGTTGATTCGGTGTTCCTGACGTGCCTTAGGTTATAGTCGTTGGTGGTGGCCTTGGGGGCCTCGGAGCGGCTATTGCTACTCTTTTGGCTGGACACAATGTCACCGTTCTTGAAGCTGCATCTCAGATTGGCGAGGTTGGAGCTGGAATTCAAGTTCTTCCCAACTCAGCACGGGTTCTCTTTTCATGGGGACTGAAGGACAGTCTCGAGCCCTTTGCCACGAAACCCACACAATGCAACTTCATCGGCTGGAGGGGAAATCATCTCTCAGATATGGACTACCTGGGCTACGCCGCTGCATCGGGAGCGCCCTTCTGGGACTTCTACAGGATGAATCTTCACAGATGTCTACTGGAGAGAGCGGCGCTGCTCGGAGCCACGCTTATCACGAATGCAAGAGTGACGAACTTCGTCGTCTCCGAAGACGAATCCATATCCACAGTGTTCTGTGCAGACGGGAGAACTTTCGAAGCGGATCTTGTAGTCGGAGCGGATGGGATCAACTCAAAGCTGCGAGAGGCCTTCCTGGGTAAAGAGGACCCTCCCGTACCGACCGGCGATCTTGCATACCGACTACTGTTGAACACCGAGGAAATGAGAAAGAACCCGGAACTACGAAAGTTTGTGGATGAGCCCCAAGTCAACTATTGGGTCGGGCCGGGCAAGCACGCTGTGAACTACGTTCTCAGAGGCAAAGCGGCAACCAGCGACGACTACAAGAACGACCCAAGTCTCCTGTTCAACATGGTTCTCCTTGTCCCAGACGACATGCCAGCGGGTGCAAACACTTTGGAAGGCAACATCGAGGAGATGCGTGCGCACTTTGCCGACTGGGACCCCCGTATTCCGAAGCTCCTCTCCATGTGCGATTCGGTGCTCAAGTGGCGGCTGATGATCCGCCCGGGCCTCGAGCCAACGTGGTCGCATCCTTCAGGGACCTTCACCATGCTTGGCGACGCGGTGCATGCTACCTTGCCGTATCTAGCTAGTGGTGCTGGTATGGCCCTTGAAGACGCTGGTGTCCTCGGTCTTTGCCTCGGCCGGTTGAAGGGCAAGTCCGCGGCAGAGAAGAGAAAGGCCCTTGATGTGTATGAGGCATGTAGACGCGAGAGGACAGAGGAGGTAGTGAGACGGGGGACGTACAACCAGTGGATGTATCATCTTGAAGATGGTAAGGAACAGCAGGCGCGGGATGAGAAGTTCCGGAAGTTTGGGGAGATAGACCGGGAGTGGCTGAGTGGGAAGCAGTCGCCTGTGTTGCCGGTATCTCAGGAGACAGGAGACGATCCGTTCCCTTGGAGGTTTCATGGGGTAGCTCGGTGGCTGTTAACGTATGACATGTGGGCAGACGTGGAGGCGAAGGCGTCCAGGTATGGTGGCTTTTAGGTATTAAGATATTCTCCAGAATGCTAGGTTCATTGTAATTCCTCGTTCTATGACTTTCCTGACTTCCATTGCACTTGTTCCGTCTCTCGCCTTTCACATCCATCATCGTTCGCTCACTCACTGGAGACCTTGAGTTTAGCAGCGTACTACTATGAATCTAGCAATGCTCAGAAATGATGAACCAAAATGAGTACTTTGATGCCCAGGGAGGCCACTTGATTAGTATTCCATTGAAAGGCTTATGTGCACAGATTGGAGAGTTTATTTTACACCGGCCACATAGGCTTGGAGTTGACAATCCTTTGGTTATTATTATGGTCCATGGGTGGGTGATGGAGCTGATATAGGTGATTGGCTTTGATTGCTACCGATGTTCAAGACGTGCTTTTCTGCGTATCTTCTGCTACCTAAGACGTTTCTGGGCCATTCCTCGACCAGAGAGCCATTTTGCCACCTCTCATTTCTTGACCTCATCATAGAATGGGTAGTCATTGTATCCTTTCTCAGGAGGATCAGCTCCATAGAACGTCGTCCGGTCATATGGGTTCAACTCCCATCCGTTCTTCAACCTCTCCACCAGGTCAGGGTTGGCGATGAAGTGGCGACCGAATACAATAGCATCGGCCCCTTCGCTGTCCAACTTAGACACGACGTTATCCCTGTTGAAGCTTCCGGCCGCTATAAACTTGATCCCAGCAGGCTTCAAGATGTCCCGGAAGGGAGTCAACGAGTTCTTCTTGACAGGGGCCTTCTCTGCTCCATTGCTGGCGGTATACTCCGCAAGAGCCTCCATCTTCTTCTGCTCGTCAAGAACTTCGTCAAAACGAGGCTCAACCCTTTTTATGAGACATGTATTAGCTTCGCATTTCCGCTAGGACTGAATTGAACCATGTCACTTACATATGAACGTATGCTGGCCTGTCGGAAGCTGGGGAGCTAGCAATCTTCTCGCACAAGTATGACCAGTGCGCGTTGGGGTCACTGTCCCGAGTGTCCTGGAAGTAGTTGTATGGAGAAAGACGAATGCCGACACGCCCGGATCCAATGGCACCGCAGACAGCCGTGAGGACCTCGGTGACGAACCTCGATCGGTTCTCGATGGAGCCTCCGTAGGCGTCTGTCCTCTTGTTGACATTGTCATGTAGGAACTGGTCCAGCAGGTAGCCATTTGCACCATGAATTTCAACACCGTCAAAGCCAGCCTCACTGACAGCCCTCTTCGCCGCCGCCGCCCATTCAGCAGTCAACTCGTGAATCTCCTCCACAGTCAGGGGCCTGGGCGGGCCGTCTGCGCACGATGTCCCGTCGAGGTAAGACCCGTTCATAGGAATATCACTCGAAGACACCGGCTGCTTGCCACCACGCATGCCAGCGGACGACGCTCGTCCGGTATGCCACAGCTGACATGCGATGAAGCCACCCTTGGCATGGACGGCATCGGTGACCTTCCGCCAGCCGGCCAGCTGCTCTGGCGAGAAGACTCCAGGGCATCCGGGGTAAGCACTAGCATCGAGGCAGATGTCTGTTGCCTCTGTGAGTTGCAAACCGCCAGGGGTCGCTCGGTCAGAGTAGTACTTGACAACTCGTTCACCCGGAACGTAGACGCCACGCGACAAGAATTCATTTCTCATGCGTGTCAAAGGTGCCTAGGGCCATGTTAGATTGATTCTCAAGAAGTGTCTTAACATAGCACGAGCATAGCTATTATCTTGTTTGTTAGGATACGGGAGTGACCAACCTGCACGATCCGATGCTGCAAGTTCCATTCTCCCAGCTCGATGGGCTTGAAAAGCGCAGTCTCTCCCAGGCGCGCAAAGGCAGGAGCAGGAGAAGAGGAACCCATTGTTAATCTCACAGTTGTAGATTCCCGATGGTTTGTTGTAGGGATAGAATGAAACTTGCCAAGCTTTGCAGAATGATTGAAGACCGAGGAAGAACGTCTTGCACTGAGGAGAAAATTCCTGGCCGCAGACATTGAAATATCTCTTTAAACTTGGCTCTTTTTCTGAGACACCCTCTCCGAACACAAAGGCCCTATTTTGCTCCCCATTGCAGAGCCTCTGTACCTGCATCCAAAGTAACTTCTTTGCCTGTCTCGGCGGCATTTCCACTGCACGTATTAGTGGGGGTGGAGTATGGCTCCACTCTGATGGTCGTAAATGGGGTTGAGGCGGGAGGAAACGTCGCAATTTTCCAGTTATACATGAAATAGTGCATGTCAGGGATACACTCCCCGATATGAAGTACCTAGGTATCTCACCGGCAAAGAATGACGAGGCCGTTATGTTGAGCCATCTATGTGGATGACAGCAATCTCATGTCAGATATGCCTGACCGGCAAGCAGAGCCCATGAGCAAGGGGCATACCTTAGGTGTGCAATCAGGCGGGGCGGTAAATGTGAGCGATATCAGCAAAACCAGCTGAGCAGGTAGCTGCGCTTCAAAGTATGAGAAGTACATCTCATGGACCCAGAATAGAGGGCAGGGGCGGAAGGGGTGAAATGCGAAGTGGTTAAGTGGTGTAGTAATGAATAACTTCATGTACATGAATAGTCCATCGACCAATCCAAAGGGGTATTCTTCTAATTACGTGTTACTAGTACGGTTCTAGTGAGATATGTAACACACCCGTCACACCAGGACTTCACTGGTTATCACGAGTTTGGAAAAGCTGAAAAGACTCTTGCCAGTAAAAACGGAAGGCAAATCCGAACAGAACACAGAAGTGAGATAACATCAGACAAACGGTCGGATCACAGGCAGAGTCTCCTGTAAAAGTCATTGCTGTATAAAACCCTCAATCATCGCCCTTAAAACCACGTTTTATAACATCCCGACCCAGGGAGACCTCAAGCCGCGCTCAGATCGACGCATGACCATGTGTCTCGAAAGGCAGGCCAAGGCAGAAGATTCCTGCCACAATCCACAGTGCAGCACTTGCGTAGATAGGTACTACCGAGTATCCAGCGTAGGTTGAAATGAGTGAGGCTACTAGTCCGCCCAGCCGGAGGAGCGTAGCAGCAATTCCTGTTCCAGTGCCGCGGACCGGTGCAGGGAACGATTCAGGTGTGAATGCAAACATGATGGCATATTCTGTGAAGGCAACGTTCAGTACAAGGTAACAAAGTGGCCAGAGGGTTTGGGACTCACCAAAATTGCCGAGGATACCAGTTGCACACTGGAATCCAATATCGGCTGCTTCTGTGCCAACACCCGTGTACGCGAACAGGAACGCTCCCGTCAGTACAGCGGAAATCGCCATCATCCAGCGGCGGCCCAGTCGAGTCTCTACCGAGAAACCCGCGGCTATTGGTCCCACCACACCTACGACGGACACGATGCAGTAAACCATGTAGGTGTGGTTTAACGAGCTGCTGGCCGAGTACGTTGACTTTGTCTCAAGGTAAGACGTGATGAAAGCGAAGTAAAGAGGGTAGGCGATGCCAATGGTGAGCCATATGAGGAACGTAACAGACGAGTGCTGGGCCATTTTGACATTCGAAAAGAGCTTCTGGTAGCTATGGCTGCTGTAATCCTTGAAGTTCTCTTTGATTATTTCTGCGTATGACAGTCGTGTCTTCGGCTTCTCCGCTTGCACATCTGCTGACTGTGACTGACTAACGGATGTGACGGTGCCAGAGTGTGCCTCGTCAATAGCCTTGAGCATGTCCAGAGTTAGTGTCTCAGGCTTGCCGTTGTACCGAGCCACATAGTTCACAGACTCAACGGCTTCGGCATCGCGTCCTTTAGACAGGAGATATCGGGGAGACTCTGGTATCTTGAAGAGGAAAATGCGAATAAGGGCAAAGCCGATGGCAATAGCTCCAAGCGAGATCATGGTATAGCGCCTGGACATTGGTAAAACAAGTATTAGGCCCATGCTAGTCTCAACACGCAACGATGTTGGATTGTTACTTACCATCCCATATTCTTGGAAATGGGGCAGGGTGCATCAGCACTGTCACAGCCATAATTGGCCAGGAATACCCAAGCCAAGAGAGACACAATGACCTGCCCCAGGTTCCACCATGCAGACAAGCTTGTCAACAACCACTGATTCTTCTGTGGTATGAACTCCAGGAATATAATGCTGTCCACCGGGACATTTCCACCCGCAGCTGTGCCGATGCAAGCCCACAGAGCGCAGAACGTCACGAAGTTCTGCGAGCCGGCTACTGCACAAGCAAATATGCCTCCAATCAGGATGGTCGCGTTGAAAGCTGGTTTTCGTCCGATCATGTCCGCGGTGATTCCCCAGAATGATGCGCCGATTATCAGACCGACGTAGTAGGCGACGGAGCTGAAGCTGAGGTGTGTTATATCGGTGAACTCGTTGGCGACGGGAGGGCGGACGGCGGTGATTCCTTGGGACCAGAAGTTGTCGACGACCCAACCGAAGCCATTGACTATGAATAGCAACCACTGGAACCTGAAGGGAATTGCGATGTAAGTCATCCATGTGTCAATGTTAGAGGTTAGTACTTACTTGCCCATGCCAATTTCAGCAAGGTGTTGTGCAACCAGTTCAGACTTCAAACGATACGTCTCGCTGACCGAGCTACCATAGAAGTTGGACGCTTCTTGGTCGTCTACCACATCAAAATCACCCTGCCTCAACGAAGGCGCCTTCGTGGGCACCTTGGCCTTCAAGTCGTCGCTCATTGCTGGTGACATTCCTGATCCTGGAGACAGATGCTGGAATGGATTGGGTTGGTAGAACTGTCTTGGCCTTCACTCTCCTGCCAGTGTTGTCCCGGTCACTATTGGATATAACTTTGTGTACCTGATGATCACTGTCTACATATGTCCCGCTAATACCAGTCTCGATATTGGCAACACTATCAATACGCTTATCCCCTATCTGGAACACTTGTGCATACACTGGCAGTCCCAAGTGTAAGCTTCCCAAGACCATAGGAGCGTAGATATCGGCAATCAAGATACTCCGCAGGTCTACCTAGCACCAATGGAAGGACAGTGTGCTATCTGAAAGGGGAGGGATCTCTCCCCACGTTCCGCTCACAGGCTCCGCTAGCTTCTACAATAAGGACGTCGCTTCAAGTATTTGTCTGTCTCAGGATGTCACACTATCGGTGGGGCCGACTGATTGTCACTCGAAGCATGTTGTTCCCCATTTACGATAGCACACGAGGGATCTGACCTCGAAACTGCCATATTCTTCCAGCAGGTAGCATAGGGTTGTGTCTTCATTTCTCATTCACGGCTAACAGGCAGACAGACCCACGTAAGCTGGCACGAAGAGTTCATCATGTTATCCCCAATCTGGCCCTCTATAAGATACTATCTCCTACATAGTTCATGGAAGTCTGTCAGACCTGCAGGAATCCACCATAATAATCGTCCAAATATTTCGCTGCCGCCTGCCCTGCGTGTTCTACTGATGTGTTAAACCTCATCATGGAGCCTACGTAGCCGTCGGGTCGAACATTAATAATCGCGACCTGCTCCTGACCAGCTTCTCCCAGCCATTTCTCCGTGCATGTGCGACCTTTTGTGTCAAGGTGCGCGATATTGTCCAGATACACTGTCCACTTGCTCTTGCTGAGCAGAGGTGGGAGAGACGCAATCTCGAACTTGCTCTTGTCGGTTGAGGCTGTAGGGGGATTAGTACAAGAGGTCACCAAAAGACGAATCAAAAACTGGTACTGACTGATAAGGGCGAATGTAAAGAGTTCGCTCAATCCGGTGTACCTCTCCGGCCGATAATACACGTCCTTGGCTCGACGCGGTCTCGGCATCTGCTGGTATGACTTTGTAGCGGCCATTGATAGCTGTGAAATCAGGGATGAAGGTGACAAGACCGCCTGACTGAACTCTTCGAGGAATGACGAAGCCTGGAGTACGTCCGGTACCACAGCAAATACTCGAAACTGGCCCAGTATCGGTATGTCCAGTTGCATGTCCACCGGGTTGTCATCGATATATCTGGTTGCCTTTGCTGGTGGTAAATTCTGTCCTGGTCGTGCACCTCCTTGTAGCAGCCCCTTCTCAGGAGCCTGAGAACCATTCAGTATGTTCTGACCATACTCCACACCTGCACCGGAGATAAACCCAACATTGGTGCGAAAGTTCTCCGCCAAGGCCTCCGGATCGCCACCCGCAATGCTGTTGGAGTGCTCGTAGTCAAAATTGATCAGGTCATGCGCAATCTTCTTCCTCTCCTGCTCGTACGTGCCCAGTAGCACATCCTTCTTGGCCAGGCCGCGGACCGCGAGGTTCAGCTTCCATCCCAGGTTCCAGGAGTCATGCATGCTGGTGTTCATGCCCTGAGCAGCCTTCGGGGAGTGCGTGTGACTCGCATCACCAGCAATGAAGACCCGTGGAAAACGGCCGTCCTCATCAGAGGCGTCGGAGAACCGTGCTGCTACTCTCTGCGTCACGCGGTAGTTACCCAACCACTCCACGGATAGCCACTCGAGCTGGTAGGGTGACATGATCTTCCGTGCCTGGTCCATGACGAACTTCTCATCGATCGATTCTTGCTGGTTCTTCACTTCTATGTAGAACCGTGTGAGGTTCCTCTCGCGCGGAATAATAAGAACCGATCCATATTGTTCCGAATATACCACAGTCTTGCTCCAGATGTCAGGGAAGTCGGTATCGAGCTCGCCGTCTAGGACCGCCCAGTACGAATCGTGTGGGTTTCCCTCTGCGTACGTCCCGGGTATGTTCTGTCGCACTTTCGACCGAGCTCCGTCGCATCCGACAACGTAGTCTGTCGAAATGTGGCCCTCCGTACCATCGAATCTCCTGAAGGTGGCTTGTACCGGGCCGTCTTGGGTCTTATCTTTGTGACATAAGCTCTCGAAGCTGCAGCCGCGCTGAACCTCGATGCCACTTTGTCTCAGGTCCTCCACAAACATGCCCTCTACCATTCCCTGGTGACATAGCAGTATGAAAGGGTGAAGTACGTCGACTGCATCGGCTGGATAGTGGACTTCACGCCCTACACGACGCAACTGGGGATCTCCGTCATCCTTTGACCCTGAACTCCACATGCAGATGTCGAAGACTTTGACCCCGGTGTCGAGAAGGTCGTTGCCCAGCCGAAGCATCTGGAATGTCTCGATGGTCTTCGGCTGGAGTCCATCTGCCCTACCAACCGTAGTCTGGTCTGGACGGTCATCCAGAATCTCAACAATGATGCCGAACCTTGCCAGAAGGGCTCTGGTGTAGTCTACCGTCAGCTACCTTTAATTTTCTTTAGGGGGGCAGATGGGTGTATCTTACGCTAACATGATACCGGCTGGACCGGCTCCCACAACACACACATCACATTTCTTAAAGGGTTCGTCCATGATCTTTGCAGGTACAATGCCGTTGGTCTTAGTAACTGTCATCTTGATCGAAGGATACCTAGTTCTTCTTTGGTTTGTTGATAGATACTAATGACCGGGATCTGGTAGTGGCAACCCTGGGAACGTTGGGAAGAGATCTGAAGGTATACAACTACGACTCGTCGTCGACTCTTGAATATCTGATGTTTCTTAGCCAATCTGGGACATCATCAGATCATCACATCGCTCCTCGACCACTGCCATATCATCCCCGGCTGTTTCGAGGTCAATGGCCGGTATTAGCCGAGTGGGTAACGGATCAACAGGATCCAGCCTTTGTTCGGGGATTACCCCCACTCCTGACGCGCTTTGATACTGGTCACACTATGTGCATATGCCGGATGGCTATCTGGGGGCATCAATATTCCGTGAGCCGGCCGGTCCTACCGCCGGGACCTTTCCAATGTTCCTGATAACCCTTGGGAAGTCAGTCGGCTACAGCGAGCAGTTCGACAGACGCTTGCAAATTTGATGCAAGTCAAACTCCGTCATTGAAACAGTTTCTGATCTATCTCAAGTAGCAAGCAATCATGATGGGCAGCATCGTCCAGGATAGAAGGCCATGGCAGGATGTCGTTGCTGAGAAGCGCCGGCTCCAAGCCGAATCACTCGCCCTCGTTGCCAGACTGGAGTCGAAGGATGATGAAAACCAGGGAAGTGAGGGATATGATCCGGTTGAAGGGAGCGAGCTTGTCGTGCGGCTTGCTCGCGGTGAGCTCTCGTGTGAGGCTCTCGTGGAATCATATATCAAAAAGTCAGTCAGATTTGATTGAGCGGTTTCCTTGGCGAGAATGAATCAAACTGAATCTGATTATCTACGTAGGACATGTGCCGCGCAGATTCTGGTAAGGGATTCTATACAAATCTTCATATCTTGTTGTCTCGAAATTAAGTTTTAAGCGAATATATGCTAAATAGCTTCAATGATCGTCCTACCCTATAGACCAACTGGTAAGTTTCATTGTCCACGATAGCCGAAGTGACTACTAGATCTCTAATGGTTCCCTACAGCCTAACAGAGGTATGCTTTGAAGAGGCCCTCGGCTGCGCGAGGAAGCTGGATAGGTATCTCGGGCAGCATCAGAAGCCTGTGGGCCCGCTCCATGGGATCCCAACCACCCTTAAGGATCAATTCAACGTCAAGGGATACGATACGACCCTCGGTTATGTGAGCCAAGCTCTGTCTCCGGCCAAGGAAGATGCTATAGTTGTCAAAATGCTTCGAACGCTAGGTGCAGTCATCATAGCAAAGACTAATCTACCTCAAAGCATCATGTGGTGTGAGACGGAGAATCCTCTCTGGGGCCTGACTACCAACCCATACAGTCCGGAGTACACCCCTGGTGGCTCAACTGGTGGTGAAGCAGCATTGATTGCGCGTGGGGCTAGCGTACTGGGATTTGGTACGGATATTGGAGGGAGTATTCGCATACCGTCTCATATGATGGGAATATACGGCTTGAAACCCAGCGTAAGCATTCCAGCCTCTAGTCCACGATGAAGGTGACTACGAAGCCAGCCACACGGGCTAACACCTTTGACCAAAGAGCTCAAGGCTGCCATACCACGGAGTCTCGGTTTCCACAGAAGGACAAGAGCATGTACCATCGTCCATTGGTCCCATGGCATCGAGCCTCGACACAATTCACCTGACGATGAAGTCTCTCATCGACCTGAAACCATGGGAGCTCGATTCTCGATGTTCACCAATTCCGTGGCGGGAAGCGGCCTACAGCGAGGCTCTTTCGAGGCCTTTGGTTATTGGTGTTCTGCTCGACGATGGAGTCGCTCGTCCACACCCGCCGGTCACTCGCGTACTTCAGCAAGCTGTTGAGGCTCTCAAGTTGGCGGGACATGAGATAGTAGAGTGGAACAGTGACCTGCACGCCGAGTGTATTCAGGTCCTAGACGAGTTCTACACTGCCGATGGCGGAGAAGACATTCGTACTGCGGTCATGGCAGGGGGCGAGCCATTCATACCCCACGTCGATGCGTTGATCAACCGCGGAAAACCCATCTCCGTATACGAGTATTGGCAGATTAATCGCCGCAAGTGGGCCCTGCAGCAGGCGTATCTGGAGAAATGGAACTCGATACGCACTACTGACGGGCGGGTTATCGATGCTATCCTCATGCCGCCCATGCCACACACGGCCGTGCCCCATAAAACTTGCAGATGGGTTGGGTATACTAAAGTGTGGAATGTGCTTGACTACAGCGCACTGGTCATACCAGGGGGAGCTGTATGCGACGAGGACATGGATGCGCCATGGGACTTCGGTTCACGGGGAAACCTGGACGACTGGAGTCTACAGCTGTGGAGAGACAACAAGGAGGATATGGCAAAAATGAAACTCCCCGTCGGGCTGCAAATTGTAGGTCGGAAGCTGGAAGAGGAAAAGGTAATGGCGATTGGAAAGGTCCTCGACGATATTCTGAAGAGAGGCAGTGAGAGGAAATAGTTAAGTAGTAGGTCCTAACCATTAATAGGTCCTGGTCATCTTAAATACCACATTGTATGATATTATGGAAGATTAATCCGACATATTGACCCGTGAAAGAGGAGCTAAGATATTGATATTGAATTTAGTATCAAGACACGGCACATATGGTTGATTAGGTTGCTGTGATTTTCATGGGCCAATACGGCCTCCATGGTTGATTTGACTATTCCCTTATTCTACCATTTAGTGACACCTCCATCCACTACAACGTCACTCCCAGTACAGTAAACACTGGCATCGCTTGCCAAAAACACACAAGCCCCCTTGATATCATCCGGCTCAGCAACCCGTCCCAGCATAATCTCATCCTTCCAACTCTCCAAAAGGTGCGGGAATGGCGTCGTCATCTCTGTCCTCACGTACCCAGGACTTATCGAGTTGACTCGAATACCATACTTGTTCATCTCCGCCGCCATGGGCGCCACCATCGCCTTCACCGCACCCTTGGTACCGCAGTACGCACTTGACCGCTGAGACCGGATGGCTATGTAAGACGCCATACTCGCCACCAAGATGATGCTTCCAGACTTGGTGCCGTTCTCGATCATCTGCTTGGCTGCCAGTTGCGCGGTGAAGTACAGTCCCTTGCAGTTCACGCCAAACAGCCGGTCGAAGTCCGCCTCCGAGGTCTCGAGGAACTCAACGTTCTTGTTGACACCCGCGCAGGCGACAAGGGTGTCGAGCTTCCCCCCGAAGTCGGCCTTGAAGGCTTCGAACGCGGACTGGAGACTTGCGATGGACGTCACGTCGACGGTGTAAGCCTTTGTCCTCACGCCGTGGTCGACCTCGAGTTGAGCCAGAGCCGGAGACGGTGGGATCACGTCAAACACGGCCACGTCGGCACCGGCTTCGGCCAGACCCTGAGCGAATGCGAGACCGCATCCTCTTGCACCGCCAGTAACCAAGGCAACACGCCCTTTCAAGGAGAACTAATTCAGGATCTTGAGTTAGTATAAAAATCCGGCAGTCGTCACTGATCACTTGACTTACTTACCTTAGACATTCTCAGGGGTTTCAATGCTAGTGTGGGCTATCAAGTGAATAAGGGTCGAGGGTCCTTCAGCGGAATTTAGAGACACCAGGGAAAGTTTGGAACGTCGTCACAATGGTAAGCAGGCTCTTAGGTCGATTTCCCTTGTGAATTCGAAGGCCAGCGATATCCTGAGATCAATATCCTTGGCAGATGCTAATGTATTCCCAGAGTTAGGTCACTGAAGAGTGAAGACTATGCTATATCCACTTGCCTCCTACACCGGCACCATCAAGACTGCATGCATACACGTAAGACAAATGTTTACCTTGTAGTGATACAATGTACATTACGTTAGGACCGGATCAAGAACATATTCCGGCAGTGGTGAGTGAAGATCGCGGGTGGGGGTGGGATGTACCTCTCCTGCGCCAAGAGTGGGAAAGGAGGGGTTCGCTTCACAGCAACGGCGTTATCTCCTCCACGTGAGAACGCCATCAGCATCATGCATATGTACAATGACTATGAAAATTGTAATACGGGGCACTGATACATCCGGATCGGCGATACGGCATTGCCGGACTGTGTATTGTTCCCATCGGTAAAGCGTGCCGGCTTGACTTCCCCCCTCGGCCCCGGATGAAGTGTTGTATGAATATACTCATGAAAAGATTTGTGTCCTCATCTACTTCAGCCCACAGCAGACAATTGACAATAACAAGCGAGAACCTCAGTGGACCAATTGACCAAGATATCAAAATGGGCAAGAAGGAGATTCTCGTTTGGTGAGTTATAACCTCCACTGAGGGTATGTTCACATCTAACAGTGCCCAGCTATGGCGTGGACATCGATGCCGTATCTGGATGGCTCGGTTCATATGGTGGCGAGGATAGTACCAGTGATATCAGCCGAGGTGAGTTATTGATGCCTGATCGGTTGTCTCCGTGAGGTTTGCTGAGCAGAGACTAGGCCTCTGGGCTGGTACGATCGGAACTCGTCGACTCTTGAAGCTGTTTGACAAATACAACATCAAAGCGTCATGGTTCATCCCCGGGCACTCTTTGGAAACGTTCCCTGAGGAATGCGCCATGGTCAGAGATGCAGGACACGAAATAGGACTCCATGGGTACTCGCACGAGAACCCTTCGGATATGACCATCGAGCAACAGAGAGATGTGTTGGACAAGACATGGAAACTCCTCACGGACTTCTGTGGCAAGCCTCCACGAGGAAGTGTGGCTCCCTGGTGGGAGACAAGTGAGGAGGGCACCGGGTTGATGTTGAGCTATGGAATAGAGTATGATCACTCAATGTCTCACCATGACTGTCAAGCGTACTGGCTACGTACGGGAGACACTTGGACCAAGATCGACTACACGAAGAAGGCAGAAACGTGGATGAAGCCACTGGTGAAGGGTCAAGAAACAGGGCTTGTTGAGATTCCTGGTTCTTGGTACATCGATGATCTGCCACCAATGATGTTTATCAAGAACTCTGCGAACTCCCATGGATGGGTAAACCCAAGGTATGAACTGCTCTTGAGGTATTCATATAGGTATCTGACACCGAGCTAACGCTTCACAGAGACGTTGAGGACATCTGGAAAGACCACTTTGACTACTTCTACCGGGAATACGGTAAGTCGAGCTTGCCCTATATACGTGAGACCCATCTGACGGCTTATGTGCACAGACGAGTTCATTTTCCCAATGACCATCCACCCCGACGTATCAGGACGGCCTCATGTTCTGCTTATGCATGAGCGCATCATTGAGCACATCAACAAGCACGAGGGTGTAAGATGGGTGACGATGGCCGAGGTAAGAGGCTCTTATACTAATCTGTGAATCATTTGTTGACTGACTGACTCCGTATTAGATGTGCGACCACTTCAAGAGCAAGAACACACCTGCCCCAGGAGCGATGATGCCAGCTGACCCGCAAGAGGTCATGAGGAAGTATGAGGAGTCAAAGGCCAAGACCCAGTAACCGGAGCTTGGAACATATGTAATCACAAATCAAAAGATATCTGCCTTCGTCGTCCACTCCCGGACCGTGAAAAACAATGCCTGATCTAAGCCATGGTGAGAGCTATCAGTTTTGCTGATCTGCGATCACTATACGTAAGATACATCAAAGTCTTCAAGTAATATTGTAAAAAAGAAAGCACTATCAACAGTTCGGGATAATATTCCAATCTGTTTTGGTTTGGTCTTGAGAAGGCCACTACAGTATTTCCCCCTGCGGGTATGCGAATACCAAGAAGTTATTCAAACAAAGTATCGCCATCGCGGATCCTTGGTGCCCAATTCACACATCTCTCTCGTATCCACATCCTCAGCCTTGAGCGTACCCCCCTGCTTCCCATCCCTCCTCTTGTTCTCCCTTCGCATCCAGAGTCCCAGGCACAGAGTGAAGACAATACAGGTAACATTGCAGGCCGCAGTGGCAACGAGGGTCGGAACATACCGTGGAGCGTACGTCGTCCGGAATGTCGCCCCGGACAGGATCCCACCTAGGTTTCCCAGTCCAACCAGTAACCCCGTCGTTGCTGCACGTGATGTCTCGTTCAGGTTGTTATTGTTGTGCCAGCTATGTACGAGACAGCTCGGTATGTACGCCCCACTGCACAACAAGAAGCATGCAAAGTAGGCCAAGCCGATGTCAACGCTCTTGGTGTCCGGAGGCACTGCCGCGAGGATGATCAGGCCTGTGAGACTGAGACATAGGGATCCAATGATGTGGAACGATCGTTCTCGATGTTTATCGGAGCTGCGGGTCACGACTAGCAGGACGATGAAGCCAACCAGGTTGGGTGGCACAGTCAGGAGGTTTGTGACAACGGTGCTGTAGCCCAATCTCTGCAGGATCATGGGAAGGAAGTTCGCTGTCGTCGAGAAGGCCACCGGGTAGGTAAAGCCAATGATGCACCAAACGGCGAACATGGGGTCTTTCCAGGTGCGAAAGCAGTCGCTAATTTTGAAGTCCTCTCCCACTTGGCCAGACCCATCACGAAGATGCCTCGCCGTAGCGATAGCTTTCTCGTCTTCGGTTAGGAACCAGGCCGTGGATGGCGTAGCTGGTAGCCAGAAGAAAGCCACCACACCCAAGATGACGGTCATCCCGCCCTCGATGATGAAAAGCCACATCCAACCCTGTATATGTGGGTCTGAGATCTGAAAGACGCCAAACGCCAGCAGACCGGAGAACGCACCGGCAAGCAGTGCACTGCCGAAGAACAGAGCAATTCGGAAGCCTAGTTCACCTCGGGTATAGAAGAGCGTCAGGTAGAATACAGCACCGGCAAAGAAGCCCGCTTCGAGCGCACTGGTGGTAGTGTCAGTGAAGGCACTTATAGACAGCCAGGGACGGACAGGCTCACGCTAATATCAAACGAACAACGAGTATTCCAGCGAAGTTGGTGCAGGCAACTTGGAGCATTGCCAAAGCTCCCCATCCAGTCATGAGAAGTGGAAGCATGACCTTGCCAGAAAATCGTTTCGTCAACATGTTAAGAGGGAGATCGCAGAGGCCGTTGGGAATGTAAAACAACAGTACAAGCAGTGAGTACTCTTGCCCTACGAAGCGGAGGTCCTCACCCATGCCATCAGTCTCCGCGTTCCCTAGGTTGCTCTGCAGGGCATGAAGACGGTATGTCAGCACATACCCAATGTATTGGCGGTACGAAGAAGAGAATAAAGAATTGGACTTGGGGGCGGAGAAAGTGAAGTCCTTACCCGGTCGATGGAGTTGAAGAAATACATCAGACTGAGAAAAGGCAGAAGCCAGAGGTCTAGCTTGCGAACTATGTTTCAGGACTGTGCTTAGCTTCCAACATATCCGTTGGCCGTGACGGGAGCGTGAGTGCTCACGGTACTTCCGCTCAGTGGCTTGATCAAACACGGCCACCTGAGGTGGTAACACCTCCCCTTCTCCCGTCGATCGAGCATCGGCCTGGGTTCTGTCAAGTACCACAACCTTCTTCTCGATATCGCGAGAGTCTGCCATCTTGAAAAATGTGGTTGGTCTATGAGTTTGTGTAGTTGCAGACTCACGACTTCCTCGCTTTGGGGCACGCTGCGATTATATAAGGTGGACACCTGGGCACGATACAGATATACAGAACAAAGCATTCTTTGCAGTCCTACAACTCTGTAGTCCCAGGCCTATCGCCAGCAGGTTTGTAAGCCACTGTAGCCTCTATGCCGATGGAGGAAAAGCGTGCTCCTCCTCCATCGAAACCCCGTTCCCACTTGGCCACATGAATCTGCCGGGGTGCACTATCAAATCCAAAAGTGGGAGACGTGCTGATACCGGAACTCCGCAACCGACTTCTGCACCACACGTCATGGAACACGGATTACACTAATCTTACGCTCCTGTGAACATCCTTCCTGATTGTGCTGCGGTATCAGCAGGAGCACGTTCATTGTGCATTATCGGCTGTCAAAATGGAGGATGATTGACTGCAGACCTTTGCTTCTCATAGGGGTAGGTAATCAACACTTGTCTGTTACGGATGCCCACAGCATTATTCTGTGTAACGCTCAGTCAGGCACAGTCAGAGTCATTTCAGGAAGAGGGTGGGAAACCGAGTCTAGTTATAGATTTACTGACTTGTTTGTTGACGGCCAAGTCACTTTATTACAAGATATCGTTCAATGTTCCTATGTAACCAGGCAAGCCGATATCCTGAACATTTTAGGCCGCCGCAATTGGCGCACTGGCTCCTCCTACTGGTGTGATCCTAGCTGGACTGCTACCAACCGCCTTCTCCAACCCCTGTTTATAGAGTTGCGCTCTCCCATAGGATTCAGCATAGGACGCAGAGACGGCGTCCTGCACCGTAATGGGCGGGAACTTTGCAGGGTCGCCCGCCGCCATGCACGTTGGGATGCACTCAACAAGGTAATCTGGGTTCCCGGAAACAAATACGGGGATTGAGTAGCGCTCCTTTCCCGACTTGTTGATCACCCGGTGGACGTTGCTCTTGTACTTCTCGTTCGTCCACCGCGACATCAAGTTGCCAAGGTTCACGACGAGTGCACCCCTTGTTGGCTCGACCTGTCTCTCTAGTTAGCACGTTCTCTTGAAGGCTGTGGAAGCTTTCGGGAAAGAGACGAAGACTAACATCAATCCAAGCGTTGGAATGTTTGTCCCAAACCTGAAGCCCATCGACTTCGTCCTGCAGAAGCAACGTGATGGCTCCAAAGTCTGTATGCGCACCGATCCCCCGGGTCAACTTCTCGTCCGCATCTGGAGGTTGCGAAGGGTAGTGTAGAAGCCTCATGGTTGCCACTGCACCATTCATGAACTTGTTGAAGTACCCCTCGTCCAGGTCCAACGAGAGGGCCAGAGCCTTCAGCAAGTCTGCTGCCAAGTTGAGGGTAGACTTGTAATAATCTATCGATGACTGTTTGAATTCCTCACCCAATGCCTGGGGCCATTGGTTGGGCCCACTGTTGAGCTTCTTGTTGAGGAAGTAGGGGTGGTCTTTCGAGATTTCGTCTCCGATGAAGAAGCCTTCCTTAAGCTCCGGCTGTGTGCCCTCCTCCAGTATCTGAGATCGAAGCATCTCATAACCACGGTTCCAGGTGTTGTTGTCTTTGGACACCTTCTGTTTCTCCTCCAGGTCTAGGGAGAAGAGCCGCTTGGCACCGTCCATGACAGCCTTCTGCTGGCCCAGCGGCACAGTATGGTTATTTATTTGGAAGAAGCCATTGTAGAGGCAGCTCTCACGGATTTGATCGACGACCCTTTGCTTGGTCGCTACATCAGGCGAGTAGAAGTCTGGCGCAGAAAATATCAGTCAGTATGTGGCAACATCTAGAGAGGAGAGACGCACCTGAGAAGTCGATAAGCGGGATCTTGTCGGCAGGCATTATCTTAGGGTTCCGACTTGTTTTTCCAATAACTCAGTGATCTGTTGTTTAGATACGGAAGTTTATTCTTGGACGTCTAAAGTCTCGAGCTAGCATACTTAGGTATAATTAGCGACCAAGCTCATATATCAAACACAGGAGAAAGACTCATGCGTACCTTTCAACCAGGTACTAGCCACTGGAAGTCGGTGACCTACGATTTAGTTGTCTCAAGCAAGATAGGAAAAGCGGAGCTTCCCTCGATGGCACAAACTTACCTCGGCGAGAAGCCTCCGGCACACTACATAACGCCGAGGTCCGCTTTGCTGCAATCCGGCATGGGGATGCCTTCGATACGTCTGGTTCCTCTCTTATCGTCATAGATTCCCTCGATCATACGACCATATTCCCGATTGTAAGCAGCATTCCCCATTCCCCACGCCGTGCCACCCCACCCCTGGAGGATCACTTGTGCAGTGAGGAGTGAACTGCACTTGCTTGCCGGGGACTAACACCCATAATCCGTCAGTGGATCCACATAACGGCCAGACATTATGATTGCTATCAACACGGCCCGGGAGACCATGGAAATATGTCGGAATGCCATAGCTACCACCTTGATTTGAACACCATTCCGCTCGGTGCTCAATGATTCCTGGAGCTATCCCCATCATCCCAAACATTCCAGCACAATGTGGCGCTTGCTAGGCTACCCGCAAGGAGAAGATACTCCCAAGCCCGAGCCAAGACGAGGGCTCCCGTCATCATGGTACCGCTCGCCGGCCATGTATCAGCTGGAACGTCGCAGCATCTTTTCGCAGAAATGGATCCTCGTCACACATAATCTTCGACTCACGGAAACCGGCAATTTCGTTTCGTTCACCTATGCCAACTTCTCTTTCTTCCTCGTCCGTGACCGCAGCGGGAATATCAACGGGTTCCACAATATCTGTCGCCACCGGGCGTACCCTGTAGTCGAGAAGCGCTGTGGCACAGCCAGCATCCTGAGTTGCAAATACCACGGCTGGTCGTACGGCTTCAAGGGAAACCTTGCCAAGGCGCCGCGGTTCGACACTGTCGAGGGCTTCGACAAAAGCCAGCATGGCCTCCTCCCCGTGCATGTCCATGTCGACAAGGCTGGGTTTGTGTGGGTGAATCTCGAGGCCACTGCAGATGGCGAGAAGCCCAGTGTCAGGTGGGAGGATCAGCTGCGGAATATCGACGAGAGTGAAAGGATGAACAAGTTTGACCTCGCGGAGGAGTTTGTTTACGATCATGAATGGGATATGGACCTGGATGCCAACTGGAAGGGTCTTATCGAGAACTACAACGAGTGTTATCACTGCTCTACAGCACATCCGCTCATCGCCGGGGTTTCGGACGTCTCCAAGTATCGCGTAGAGCCAAACGGGGAGGGCATACTGGAGCATGAGATCATCAACAAAAATCTGGAGGAAAAACAGTTTCGCAGGTCGATCACCTTCTTCTACCCTAGCACCTCTGTCACAATCACGTAAGTCAATGTGTCAGGGGCTGGAGTGTCAAAGTCTACAAATACTGATCAAACTCCAGAGAGAACATGTTCTACATACAACGTATGATCCCTGTGACGGCTACCACGAGCAAGATTGAGAACGAAGTATACCGACATAAGAACGCCACGGACGATGAATTCGACAAGATCAGTGCTTTCTACCACCAGGTCCTGGAAGAGGATAAGGAACTCTGCGATGGAGCACAGAGGAATATTAATGGTGGCGTATATGTCAACGGAGAGTATCACCCCGACAAAGAAAAGGTAATGGCCAACCAACTCCCCACATTCGAGCTTTCTATTCTAATTGCCAGTGTGCAGGGACCGCTACATTTCCAAGATACAGTTCGACGGGATGTAATGGGACACAGGAGAAAGGAGGAGGAACAAGGTGGGCAAGAGATCTGGCCGGCGGTACCAAAAGTTACTGGGGAGATGAAGACAAGAAAGTTGGATGAGGAAGAGGCGTTTTGCTCAAAGCTCGAGTCAGAGAGTTGTATGGGAGCAAGGCCAGAGCTAGTATGGTGATATACGCAGCATAAATGCCTGCATCATCAATTAATACCTGTGCTCAGTAAATTACTGGAACTACATGTGCACCATGAGATGCAGAGTTGAAGTGTGCTATCTTACTTGCCCGACTTACTCCACTTATATTCCACGTTTACCTATATCGCAGGGCTATGAATGTTTCCTTCATGCCCTACTTTCTATGCATTTCACAGTCCGCGGGTGAGGGTTGCCTAAGGGGTCCACCACTTTAGTTGGATGGTTCGTTGTGAGGCACTTCGGCTAACGGCATCCACCAGCCAACCAACCAACAATTAGCCAACCAACCAACACAACACGGCCACTCAAAGTCCTTTCAACAATAGCGTGTCCGCAATTATATTTTCCTTTCACCTGACTCAACAACACACTGCCTTTGGTATGCGCACTCAGGCTTTCCCCAAGCGATGACGGTCCCTTCTGTTGTCTTGCCGGATACCACGACCATCCTCACTATTGTCCTCGCAAGTGTATGTTATTCATGATATGTCCCCGGGTCGTTTAGCGTTGCTTCTCGTGGCGGCGTCCTCTCCAGGGCTACGAGTGTTCTCTTCCACATCGTCTCTTTGTGACAATTTCCGGACTGACATCGACTCGATAAACAGATCTCACTGTATGCTACGGCAAGATGTATCTACTTGTTACATTTCCACCCGTTGTCGAAGTTTCCCGGCCCGAGAATAGCCGCTGTCTCTAATATCTGGTATGGCTACCATTGGTTAGTACAAAACACACCTGCGAGATGAGGTGTCCTATTGTTCTGACTTCAGAGTCTAGGCTGTCAGGTCGATATCCCTGGGCCATGGAAAACGTTCTCAGGACCTATGGTGAGTAATTCAGAAGCAAAATCAAGGTCATACCATCGTACAGGTCTTACACTCATGCTTTTGTCTAATTACTCATAGGCGACGTCGTGCGCATTGCGCCCAATGATCTTGTGTTTGTCACGCCCAAGGCTTTCCATGACATATACACGCCCCACGAGAAGATGCACGAAGTCTTTGTCAAGACGGACTTTCATGACATTATCGAGGACGGCGGTATCCTTTGGGAACAAGACCCAGTCAAACACCGCCGGACCCTAAAGCAATTGGCCCCAGCATTCAGCACCAGGTCTCTTAAGAGAATCGAACCTACTATACAAAAATACGTCAACCTCTTCGTGGACAAGATGAAGTCGAATGGCGAGTCTGCGGGTGGTGTAAATCTCGTGGACTGGACAAACTGGCTGGCAATGAACACATCGGCCGACATGGCTTTCTGCATGGACACAGAGCTCCACAACGAGAAGCCCGGGCTTTTCCTCCGTGTGCTGAACGGCTTCAACAAATTCTTCACCGTCATGCAGGTCTTCAAGCGCTTCCCGCTCATCAAGCCACTGCAATATCTCTTCCTGCCCATTGCCCATCTGCGCTCCTTCGCTGAGCTCCACCAGGTGGGCAAGAACACTGTCGACGGGCGCATAGAGCGCAGAGGAGCCACAAGTCACGCGGATTTCTTCGAGCAGATGCTTCCCAGCGATGCCGAGCCACCCATCGAAAACTCCGGCGAGTACAACCGAATAGGCCACGTTGGCATTGAGCTCATGTTTGCGGGTTTTCAACCTATCTCTGATTGGTACTATGCAACACTGGTGTATTTGTTGCTGGAACCTGGGGCATGTACAAATTTGGTTGCCGAGATTCGTGAAGCTTTCACTCACTATGAAGACATTGTGCCTGAGGCATTGGCTACGTTGCCGTACTTGAATGCATGCCTTGAGGAGTCGCTGCGTTTGTTCCCGGGAAATAACAACGGTCTGCCACGGGTCAGTCCTGGGGCTGTAGTCGATGGTAATTACATTCCGAAAGGGGTAAGCAAAACCCTTTATTTTCTGTGATAATGCTTGCACACAGGCTGATCCCGCGTATAGACACATTGCCAGACAAGCATCTTTGCCTTTGCCCGCCAGGAGCGCTTTTTTTCCGACGCGCTCCAGTTCAGACCTCAGCGATGGCTGGCACCCGGCCACGCCATGTTCGACGAGAAGTATGCCACAGACTCCCGAGATGGCTTTCACCCTTTTAGTCTGGGACCGAGGGTCTGCATCGGCAAAGAGGTCTCGTGGACCCAAGGCCGGCTATTTATGGCCAAGGTTCTCTGGACGTTTGATCTTGTCAAGCTGCCCGACCAGCATATTGATCTCGAGGAAGCACGTACGTGGGCCTTTTGGGTCAAGCCGGAAGTGCGAGTCAAATTCGTGCCCGTAAAGAGGTGATTGACGAACCAAGTGATGGAGGAGGAGAGCGGTCTTGGGCCGTGATGTATTTTGTACAGTCTGACACTCTCTATACCCTAGGTCCATATTTGCGCAGGAAGCCATAATCCAGGAGAATCCATATTGGTAACGAGTAGGTCGAAGAAATCTTGACCCGAGTAGAGTGTTACGAATGAAACTAAAAGGAGCACCTTCCAGAGCCTTGCAAGCGAAGAAGTGAAACACTAATTCGCCCTTGAGTCGACACGGATAAGATCTGGGGCTCGGAGTACCACTTCGTATTCGATACTTGGAGTAAACCAGGACCGCAGAGAGACATCTGGACAAACATTCTGCTCCAACGTTTCGGGGGCGTCGGGTGGTGCTGCCCTGGTATGAGATTGAGCCCTAACCCTACCCCTGAAGACAGCATTGTCCATCTACTCAAGTATGCAGATGCTCGCCAGACAGAATATACAGGCCGCCACATCGCATAGAAACAATGTTCAAGACTACTATATACATTGGTACGCAGGTATAGGTTGCCTTTAAATTATATGCCAATAATTTCTGTATGTTACATGGCTTAAAGCAGAAGACTACCACACCAATGTTTGAGCAATCAAGGGGAAAACACCTTGCATTCAACCCCTAAATCCTAGATAATCAATATCGTCCAGACCTTGGAATCAATCCACATGCACCTGGGCAACATTGGAAATCAGCTTTAGGCTAAAGTGAGCAATATACAACAAACATCCCGATTACATAAATATGCACATTCCCAAAACGGCTGCCACGCAGACGTTGCCTTCAAAGACCTTTGACATGTACATATATGCAATTGACAGAATCCGGAAAATGGAGGGAAGTCCTTTGTTGGCAACCGCTAATTCTTGCAAAACAAGTCTTTCAGAGCACATGGCTCTTTCAACCCCAAATTCGCATTCGGAAAACCTACCACTGTGGAAGTCATGAATAGTGTCTAGTATTAAACGAAGACCATTGCACTGCTCGGGCTCCAGTTGACAGAGATGTAGCATGGCACAATAAAACTCAAAGGTTCAATCATCCAACTTATTCTGCCTCAGTCCGCATCGACAAGCTGTTGCACAACATTATCCAAGGTCAATAAAATCACAAACAAGGATATGGCTCCAAGGAGACCTGCGGACGACCATGACAGCGTCGAGGCGTCATCGAACAAGCGCCCAAGGATAGAAGATGAAGGAGTTGCCCGACTTCATCTGAGAGGTGGATCAGGTGAAACCCCAAGCAACCCGGCCAATCCACCATCTGTTCTCCAGAAACCTCCAGTGCCCGTCGCATTTCTCGGCTCATCCGTTCCAAATACCCCTAGTCAGCAAACCGCGGATCAGCCATCAACTCCACCGAACCAAACAGATGCGAGTGCCAGCCTCCAGGGCCCTCAGCAACCACCACCCCGGACCAATCGGGTTCTCGCCGCAGCCCGGACCAGCACACAATGTACCCTCAAGGTCGGCACGGACGCCAACGGCCAGCCGATCCTCGAGAACGTCGTGCTGCTCCTGAAGCTCCAGGTGCACACGTGTTCCATCCCCTTCGAGACCCGTCTCGGGTACTTGGCCGGCATCATCCTGCGCCGCGAGGGGCCCCAAGGGCCGTACGACCAGCACATCGGGGAGGTCAGGGGCTGGAGGGTGTCCAAGACTTCCAGGACGCAGCTGAACGTCGACGATCGGTACTTTGTCCAGGAATTACTCAAAACGCCGCTGGATCAATTCGAAAAAGATTCTACCTGGACTGAGCTAGCTAGTGCCTTGCGCGTCATGTATACCAATAACGGCGAACCCAGGGTTTCGGTCAATCCCTTGATGCGTCCGACGCTGGATTTCTACGGGAGTGACCTGGTTTTCATACAGATGCTCCATATCAAGTTATCAGATGATGACGGGACTGTGGTATGTCTTGCTTCCTTCTACCATTCGCTTTTCCTTCTCTGGCACTTCAGCTGACGCGTCTACCACACAGTTCCAGGGTAATGGCTTTGGTCGCCTCGCCTTAGACATGTTCTATAGGCTCCTTTCATCTCGCCTCCTACCAGCCTGGTATGCCGTCAAGACACCAGCCACGTTCCTCCTCGTGCCCGCCATCCCCGAAGGCGAAAAGGGAAGGAGGTGGGATGAGAGCCGCCCGCCGGGCGAGGATGACAATGCGTTCTACGACCGGGTGGAGGCCACCCTGGCGAATATGTACAATAGGTGGGGATACGACATCTACAGACGTAGGGCCCAGCTGGTTCGGGCGGACAAGGGGGAGGCCCCCTACAAAGTGATCCTCACGGTGATGGGCCGCACGTTTGACAAACCGGTTCCCTCAGACCCCAATGACCGGATCCGGCGTGTCAAGGACCGTACGGCGCAGGACGCGCCGCAATTCTCCAGCCCGGCTGACAGTCCGATGCGCCAGCGCCAGCTCCCGCCCAGCGAGAGTACCGACGAGAATGACTTCAGCCAGCTTCTGGGACAGGTCGCAACTACCGGGGCTTCGACGGGCACCGGGATCCCAGGGCCCGCCCCCCTTGGCTCTGTACCCTAAACCGGGCCATGGGTTTGAGTGAGCATGTTTCGATTGATGATTTACAAGCCTTCAGCAATAATTCAAAGGCCCTCATGTTTCCCCAGGGTGAACGATGGTTTACAAGCCTTCATGTGATGCAATCGGACTTGAGTTCATGTTATTGGGTTCAATGAGGTTTATCGTGTAATTATTTGGGAATGTGGACTCTGCGGTGGCAGCTGGCCCAGCTGTGAGGCGCAATATGCTGACGATGTCACCGCTTTCTACCCATGTGGGGCATTTTAATTTGATTCTGCATATCGAACACGAAAGCTTAAACGTTGTGTGTAATGTGGGAGGCTTGATTGTTGAGAAGTAAGTAGTGACCAGCTCGACAATAGGGGTGGTCTTGAAATCTCGGATGGCACTTGGGGTGGAAGCATTGCGAGCGAAGACTCCTGGTCACCGATTTTAACATGTAATCAAGTACTTACTTAAGTAGGCCGTCAGCAACAATAAGATATGATAGCCTCGGTGGCAGAGTAATAGCACACTGGTGCTAATGTCCTCATAACCCCCACGTATACTTTTAAGCCAGCGGCTCAACCGATAATCTAGATCGACTATCTCCTCGCCTTCCGATTCAGAATTGGATCAGTCTCCTCAAACTTCACTTCGGGACGACTGCCGGCTTGCCTGCCTATTACCATAGGCCGCTGTTAGGGAGGGAGTCCAACCCTCCACCTATGCTACGGTGCTCCAATTCAGTGCGTTCATCTTGGCTGGCGGTTATAAGCCGTGACCCGGCTGACCTGGCACCCGGGGACAATACCTACAGTAGCCAAATCGGGAACTCATGGGTCCGTTCCGGATTACTAGGCTCAAGGTTGGGATTTTCCTAGCTACCAACTCATCGAAAGGAGCTGCAGTCAGGGGGGCCGAATTCCCAATCCTTGATGCAAGCTTATCACACGTGGCTTCCCATCGAAATCCAACCTGTGGGCATGGTGGTCAGCAAAATGTACCTGCAGCCTTGTTAAAGAGACATAGCGCGTAGAGGCTGTGGAGACAGCTGAGGCAGGAAGCCGAGAGTGGGCCTCAAAGTAGTGGTACCGGTACTCTTTACATTCGCGTGACTTGGGGCCTGGGAGTATTTGTCGGATAATCAGACAAGGGGTCAAAAGGTCCTCCTCTTATATATCAAGGGTCATGGATACCCCCGGACCTTGCATACTTAGGTACTTAGGCGTCTCCCAACAAGAGGCAGACTGCGATGCATGGCATCTCAACAAGAGGCAGATTTACCACCGGTATGTATTGTTTCGCCTCTCACAGACTCTTGATAATATCAATTGGCATGCCAGTTTCATTTATCCTCCCCAGTCCCTATCTTGCTTATACATGCCCACTCGTTTTTGCTGACCTTGCATTGCCTGTTCTGGGTTAGACTTCCAAATGGCTGAGGCTCTAGTCGCACTCGAGCGAGAGGATGCCCCTGCACTCCTGAAAGTCCGGCTGCCACTAACGCATCGTTTGAACTGCTTCATCCGGCTCTGGATCCTCAAGTTTCTAGCATACATTGCTTACAACGTCGTTAGGCTTGTCCAGCCACCACCAACGTCTATACGCCCCACACTGGTTAAACCCTACTCATCTCGCCCGGGCCTCCCAACCCGGATCTACTATCCACCAAACTACAAGTCTGGGAACTTGCTACCACTCTATCTCAACATTCATGGCGGCGGCTTCGCCCTTGGCGATACCCAGCAAGATGACGAATTCTGCACAATGTGGGCAAAGCGCACTGGAATGTTGATTGTCTCACTCGACTACTCTAAGGCACCCTTGCATCCATTTCCTTCCGCTGTCCATGACATAGCCGCTGTCACCGACGCAGTCCTCGCCGACGCAAGTTTACCCATAGATAAAGCCGGGGTGATCATGGGAGGGTTCAGCGCAGGCGCGAACCTTGCCCTGTGCGCGAGCCAACTGCCCGGCCTGAAGGGGGCTATCTAGGCAGCATTGACGTTCTACCCAATCGTGGATTGGAGCCACCCTCCCGACGTGAAGCTGCAAAGACGACCATACAAAGGTGGACCGAAGGATTCGCTGGAGATCCCGAGTTATTGGTTTGATTGGGCGTATGTCTCCCCGGGCCAAAACCGGCGTGACCCTTTGCTTAGCCCTTGCTATGCCCGGAAAGCGGATCTCCCACCCTGGATCTACGTTATTGGAGCCCAGTGGGATATCTTGAGGCTTGAAAGTCAGGAGATGATCCATGAACTGGCCGGCCTCGGAGCAAAAGAGGACCAGGAAGAAGACTTCGAAGAGGGAACGTATAAGTGGACGTTGGCAAGAGGATGCTCTCATGGCTTCACTCATCATTTCCTGCACAATGCAGAGGAAACAAGGAAGAGAGAGCAGAGGTGTCAGCCTTTTTTCGAGGAGGCAATAAAATGGGTGGAGAAAGTACTGGCAGAAGAGACCTGTAAGTTCTAGCCTAAACCTTCGACAAGAGAATATCTGCTAATTGCGACCAAGCTTTGCCAAAAGCTGAGCTTATCTGTCACCGGCGTCATAAAGGCTTATGAGAGTTACGTGAGGTGGTTTATTGAGGCTTCTTGAGGTGCGTACATCTCGAGATCAGTGGCGCAGCAGAGACTCAATTCTACGGCATTGCCAGGTTGCTTCCCATTTTCCAGTTGTTGTTTCTGTCGGAGGACCTAAGGGACATACCAGAAGACAAAAAATTCTAGATAACAAATTGATAGAACAATTCCATTCCTGAGTTTAGAGTTTGCTAGCTGCTTATTTTGCTCTGAAGTAGCATCTTCTTATATTTTATCGTAGCTCAGATGCGACAATCGAGTATTGTGCAGTGGTGGAGTAAAAAGGAAGATCTGAGAAACGAAATGATTGTAGGTGGATTCCAATGACACCGGAGAGTACTCTACTATATTACGTTCCGTACGTACCTTCAAATCCGTGAACGCGCCGCGACATTCAGACTTTTGTATCTAATGGTTCCCGGAGAAGAAGATCATAAAGTAATCAAGAAGAATTGTCTTCGAATCAAATGCATCCAGGACGATCATCGCTGCCCTATGCGGCACCACTGCATCCCACCAGTGGGCCCCTGATAAGGATGACACCGCTGACGCTGCTTGAAGTGAGGGGTTGATACTACTCTATCAACTTCATCTTGGCTCTTGTGCTCAATCTCACATGTCAAGTCCTTGCCCTACAGTGGCCAAGGTACTTGCACGCTGTGATGTTGCCTTGGCCAGGCGATCTTGCCCCCACACCGGCATCAACAAAGAGTCCAAGACGAGATGATCCCCAGTAACGTTACTCTAATACATCCCTTTGCAGTGCGGATTCTTTCCAGGATGTGTCGATGACGCCTATCCTGCCCTTCTGGGCGCAGATGCAGGCAGAGTCGCGTTGGCACCGTGGATAGATAATAACGGAGATATGCCCACGGGCCACGGCGTAAAATACATTGATGATGTTTCCTAACTCTACTCCCGTACTTGGCAGACCAGAAGAGATTCGTAATGAAGTTCTTGTCTCTTAATCCTGCCCTTATATATCTCTCGGCAACGGGTTTGTTGGGCCTCCTTCCATGGCTCTGTTCGTGCTTCACTGACAATTCTCATAGTCTTGGTCGCCGGAGACCTTCTTGGTATACCAACCCTCCCGTATGAGACATCAAATAACACATATTCACTGTCCACTGTCAAGAGGATCGTGGTCGACGCCCAGTATGCCTCCTCGGTGGACGACTCCAAGGAGACATTGATCCCGCCAACACTGGCCGAGTTTGCCGAGATATTCGCCGAAGACCTGAGCAGCATCTTCGACATAAACGCTGTCGTTGTGACAGGGAACGGTAGCACACATGGTAGCATCTTCCTTACCCTCGGCGATCCAAGCACCTACCTCAATGCATCTGGCAACCCATCCTCGGAGGGCTACACCCTCTCCGTTACCTCAAGCGGCATCACAGTCACAGGAGCAAGCCCCCTCGGGGTCTGGTGGGGGACAAGAACAGTCCTGCAGCAAGCCACCCTCGGCAATGGTTCCATCCCAGTCGGCACAGGGTCGGATACCCCTGGCTGGGGAACAAGAGGCATGATGCTCGACATGGGGCGGCATTTCTACCCCAAGGAGTTCGTCTCGGAGATGTGCGCATACATGTCTTTCTTCAAGCAAAACACTTTCCACCTGCACCTCAGCGACAACCTGTACAACAACGTAGATCTCTACAGCCACGAGCGCTCGCTCGATATCTACGCTCGATTCCGGCTTTGGTCCGACTCGGAGGCCCTGGACGGGCTGAACATGTACAAGAACGAGTCGTACACACGGGTGGACTTTGAAGAGATCCAAGCGTCATGTGCGTCTCGAGGCGTGACCATCATCCCCGAGATCGAAGCCCCTGGACATGCCCTCGTTATCGTGCAGTAGAAGCCCGATATTGGATACTCTACGGACCTGAGTCTCCTCAATATCAGTCATCCCGATGCTATCCCCACGATGAAGACCATATGGGACGAGTTCCTCCCCTGGTTCCACACAAAGGTAGTGTGCATCGGCGCGGACGAATACACAGGCCCGTCAACGGACTATAACACCTTTGTGAACATCATGGCCAGCTATATCGGCACCACGTCCGGGAAGGCGATCCGCACCTCGATAACGTGAGGCGATAATTTCCGATTTTAGCAGGTCTCGGCTTTTAAGACATTATCTTATATATATTTTTAAAGTGTATTTTCGAGGTTAAGACCTGTTTCTAAAGCAATTTCGATATTTAGATTAAGTTTTTAAAATATATATAATTTAAGTTCGAGGTAAAACCCTTTATTAGCCCCTTCTTTCCCTCCCTTTTATTAAGGTTAGGGGTTTTATAGCCTATATAATTTTAACGCCTGCCTCGGTAGTCGAACCTGTTCCGGGGTTCTATCGGGCGATATACTTACGTCGAACCTTTAGCTATATAAACTTACTTTTTTACTTCTTATCTTTAATTCTATTTTTCTTTTTTATAACTAACTTTTTTAACTTTTTAGCTATTAATTTATATTAATAAGTATTAACTTAAAATTAAAGGTTAAAACTATAAAGTAAATTTAAAAGCTAGATCGAAAATACTATTTAAAAAAGAAAAAACTAAAGTAAAGTTAAAAGCTTTAGCTAAGCTAAAGGCTTTAGCTAAATTAAAAGCCTCGGCCGAGCCTTTTACTTTATTCTGTTATTTAAGTAAGAAAAAACTAAGTAATATTATCGTTTTAAATAGCAATAATAAATAGTTTAAACTTAATACGTTTATTAGTATCGTATTTAGTAATACGTATAAAGCTTAAAAGACCGGAAACGTTAATATTATTATAATTTAGTTTTTATAAAACTATTTTAGATTAAACCGGGACTTAAAAATACTACCTATTTTCTCGGACTTAAAATAATTCCCGGAGGTTATCGATAAAACGACGTTTAAAGCTATTACTAATACTTTAAGTATATTATAAAAGTATAGGCTTTTTATAAATTTCGGATTCTTATTTATATATAAAATCTATATTAAAAAGGATAAAAGTAACTATTTAGTTTTAAATTAATAAAACCTAGTACCGGATACCTTTACTTTCCGGGAAAAGTAGCCTTAAAGTCTTTTTAAAAATAAGGTAAAAAGTAATTTTAACTTTATCGGCTATAAATATAATAAAGTTATATTATTTTATTTACTTATAGTTATTAAGAAAAGTATAGAAATTATCGGTAAAATCTTTAGCTTTAATAAAGTAAAATATATATATATATATTAAACTTATATCGGTAAGTAAGTAACCTTTTTCCTTTATATCCGGTTAATATTAAATAATACCGATAGACCTTAATAATTTTAATACTATTTAGTATTAATAAACCTCGATAATCTTATACTATTTAGTATTAATAGACCTCGATAATTTTAGTATTATTTAATACTAATAAGACTTAAATAAACTTAGTACTATTTAATATTAACAGACTTTAATAAACTTAGTATTATTTAATACTAACCGACCTTAATAATTTTAATACTATTTAATATTAATAAGACTTAATTAATTAATTTAATATTAAATAGTACTAATAGACCTCGATAGTTTTAATACCTTTTAGTATTAACTACTTATAAATAGTACTAATAACTTTATAACATATATATTCTATAGCCCTTTAATTAAAGCTAAACTATATAAGTTTTAGTTATACTTATATACTTTAACAGATATATATAGATAATATATCGAACTAGTTAAAAGGTTTTAAAACCTTAACTTAAAGCAGATTTATAAGTCGGTATTTAGTAACTTAAAATAGCCGGTTTATTTAATTAGAAATAGTAACGTCGGAATACCTTAACTTAAGAAAATTAATATAAACGCGACTATAAATATAGCGATTTTATAATATTTCGCCTATTACCTTATAGGTATTTATTTAGATATAAAAGGTATTAAGCGGTATAAACGCTATAAACTAAGTAAAGAATTTCTATAAGGCTTTTTATATAATAACTTATTTTATAGCTTTATATTATACTTAGTATATATCCGATAGCGGTATACTTTTAAGTTTATTACTATTAAGAAGTTCGATAAGTTAAACTCGAATAAAAAGCCTTCCGGTAATAAAAATACTATTTAAACTTATATATATACTACTATTATATAATATAGACGATTTATAAGCGATAACGCCGAAAGTATCCCGGATAATACGACCTTTTAGTCGGTTATAGATATATTTATAGTATTCTGTTAACTATATAATAAAATAGAAAACGTTTTTATCGAAGTTTTAAAAAACGTTTATTAAAACCTTTAACGCTATATAAAATTCTTAGCTAAAGTATTTTAATATAGCCGGTTAAACTATAGTTATATAAAAGGCTATTAGCGAGACTATAAAGCTAAGGTCTTTAACGTTATAGCTAATATTCTCTTTATAAACTATTAAACGGTATTAGCTATAGTCGAAGAGATTTATACTTAAGGTCTTTTAAAAAAGCTATATATTACGTTTATCCGGAATAAAGATATTTTTTAAAACTTTAGAATTTTACTACTTAAAACCTTTAATATTAAGTAGTATATCGCCGGCCTTAATATAAACGTCGTTATACTTACTATAAGTATTAAAGAAGATAACGAAAAGGTCGATAAAGACGGTAACGACGCTTTTATATAAAGTAAGTACTAAAATAAACTAAAATAATATTATATAGTATTAGGTTTTTTACTTTTTTAACTCTTAATTAATATCGATTTTATAATTATACTCGATAAACTTAATATATATAATAAAAAGGCTAAAGGTAACGTTAAGTATTAAAACCTTTATATAAACCGGTAAAACAGTAAAGATAAAAAGCTTTTAAATCTATATAGTATTAAACTTAAAGAGTTTTAAGTTATCGGTAAGCCTTATTTCTTAATTAACACTTATTAATACTAATATTAATACTTTCTGTACTTTTTAATACTAACCTACTTTAATATAGTTTATATATTAACTAACTAATTAAATATATATTACTTACGACTTATAATAAATAACGCGATATATAACGCTCTACTTATTAATAAGGTCGGTATAAATAAAACCTTCGTTTTTTTAATAAAACGTAAAATAGCTATTAATAACTATTTAGCTGTTTTAGCCGAGCTAAACTTTACTAAAGATAAAAATACCGGAAAGCGTATAAAGTTATATATACTTATAATACTTATACTACCTACTACTATTATCGAGTAGTACTTTAACGAGATTTACCGGTTCTTTCTATTAAAAACCTTTTATATCCGGTTTTATTATAGTTCGAAAAGTAATACTAATTATAACTTCGGTCTTTAATAGGCTATAATAATAACCGACTAGCTTTATACCGAAATAAAGCTTACTATTTAAGAAAAGAATACTTCGAAAGTAAAATTTAAGCTTTAAAATTAATATTAAATAGTACTAATATCTTTCTTTTTATCGGTACTATTTAATATTAACTACTTTAATTAATTATTAACGGTTAAATATAAAACAGAATATATATAAAATCTAACTTTTCTTTTACTTTACCTCGGTATTCTAAATATTAAAAAAGACTTAAAGCTTTAGCTTTATTAAAAAGAAAGGTAATTTATTATTCGACTATAGCTTATAAAAATATAATATATAAGACTTAATTTAAAAGTTTAACGAAAAGAAAATAGCTTATATTCGTAAAATAGTATCGGACGTATATAAAAATAAGTCTTTTTAACGTAAAGCAGATATAGTATAAAAGCTAGACTTACTTTTTAATAAAGAAAAGGCAGACTTTAGGTTTCGCGTTTTAAAAAACCGGGAAGTTTATAACGCCGACTGTATTAATAATAGTATTAACGATAAGCTACTTCGAGTAAAACGACTAAGTTAACGATAATAGTATAAAAGCTAAGTATTAAGTTAGTTTATTCGGTAAAAAGCTCGGAATTCTTATTAATATTTATAATAAACTATTCTTTATATAAATAAATACCGGTAAGCCTTTAATATTTATAAACGAAAAAATAAAAAAAGATAAACCTATAATACTTAAGTTCTTTAACTATTATTAAATAATATAGTTCTTACTTAAGTTTTACTTTTAATATATTATTTTCGATAAATACTAAATAATATAAAACTTTTATACCGGATAGTTTTAGCTTATATATATAATAATCCGCGTAGCTTATTAGTTAAACTATAAGAATAAAAAAACTAGCTTAGCCTTTTTAATTATAATATCCGCTACGTTTATTATTAATAAAATTATAAACTATTATAGTTTTACTTTTCTATTTTAGTAAAATATAGACTTAAATAGTATAGCTTTCTTTAAGAAAGAGCTTATAATAGATATTAAAAACAACGTTTTAAAGTTTTTATCGAAAGCTATATCTTAAGAATAGAAGATAACGTTTACTTATACGTATATATATTATAGTTAGTAATAATAAACGTTATCTTTCGGCTTATAAAGTATACGGAATACCGGCGAGAACTATAACAGTCGAAATATTATAAAGGTAATACTTTAGTATATCGAAATACGTTAAAAGATAAATATAATTACCTACCTTTTTAAATATATTAATAATAAGCTTTAACTAGTTTACCCTTATAATAATATCTTTTTATATATAATAAAGATATATAAGCTAAAATACAGAATTAATAAGTATTTTATAGATAATTATATAAATAACTACTTTTAAAACTTTATACTAAGTAATAATAACGCCGGTATAATTAAAAATAAGATTAAGCTACTTTTAAAGAAAGACTAAGTTAAAGTAACCGTTAATAATAGTAAAAAGGTAACGTCTTACTTAAACGCCGGTATCTTCTATATACTAATAATCGTATCGATAAATATATTTAGTTATAATACTATATTAAGTAAAGACGTTATAAGGAATATACCGGAAGAAGTCGTTATAAGCGATTTTATCGAGTTTAGAATCTAACTAGTTTAGGTAAAAAGCGGTAAAAGAAAGAAAAAAAGTACTCGATAAGCTATTAAAGAAATAACTAACTAAAGTAATAGCCTAATCTCCTTTAACGTAAAGTATATAAACACTATCCTTTATAGTACCGGGGATTTAAGCTTATTATATCTTTAGCTTTTTATATACAGATTTAACCTATATAACTTTATCTTTATTAAGCAAAAAGCTGTCTTTAGCTATATTATTTATAAGTTATTAATTAACTACCGTATATTAAAGCTAGTCGTTAAATAAGCCGTTAAACAGGAAAAGACTTTAGTTATAATCGTTACTTTTTAAAAGTAACTATAAATATAAATCCTTTTCTTATTAATACTATTTAATATTAATAACCTTTAATCTTATTCGTATTATTTAATACTAATAACCTTTTCTCTTATTAATATTAAATAGTATTAACGGTCTTCCTTTTATTCGTACTATTTAGTATTAATAACTTTTATATTATAAGCTAACTATTTAATAGCCTTTTAGTTACTATTTTAAAAAAGGCCTCTTTATCGGTTTTATCGATCTATACCGGTATAACCTTATTAAAGAAAACTATATATATTTCTAAGTTTAATAATAGTATATTTAATATTAACGTTTTAGTATTAAACTAGCGGTATAGATCTACCGGCTTAAACCTTTACTATTATTATTACTACGGTATTTAAGTTTAGTATCTTTAAAACTTCGGTACTACTATATAGTCTTTTAAACGCCTTATTTAAGTTAACTAATATATAAAAGTAACGTAGGTTATACTATAGGTTAACGATACCGTTTATAACTACCTCGAGTATAAGGTATATATAAAGAAGGTATAAATATTCGCTACCGAGCTTATATTCTTCGACTAATTAAAGAAGTATATTAAGCTTAAGACCTTTATAGTATATAAAGTACTATATATTATTTAAAGCTAGCTTTTTAACCGTTACGTTTAAAATATTTATTATTTTAAGGTTATCGAAAACTTTAACTCGGTAGTTACTTATAATATTACCGAGTTTTATAAGTAGCTTAAGCTATTACTATTAAGTACTTTAAAAAAAGAACCTTTTAAGTAAGACTTTTTAAAAAAGCTCGATAATAAGTTAAATACTTTTTTTAAAACGTAGTTTACCGGTAGCGATTTTAGCTATAATCTTAGTTAAAAAGTTATAACCGAACTTTTAACTATAACGGTTAATAAAGCTAACGAAACTATAAACTAAGTAAATAGTATATAGAAAGAGATAGCCGATATAACCTTCGGTAGTATAAAGAAAAGGAAAGTATCGGTATTAAAGTAAATCCTCGATAGTAATAGCCTTACAGTTAAACGGCAGAAGCAAAGAAAGGCTAAAAAGGCTAAAAAAGCTAAAAAGGCTAAAGAAGTTAAAAAAGCCGATAAGTCTAAAGAAGCCGATAAGTCCGAAAAGGCTTAAAAGTTTAAGTATTTAACTTTAATAAGATATAGGTAAAGATATAATTAAGTTAAGTAAACTAGACTTTATACTTTATAAAATAACTAAATAGACAGTCGAAAGTAAAGGCTTAAAGACTTAATAGTCTTTTATATTTAAACTTTACTTAATAAATAACCTACTTTCTTAAAACGTTTTTTTAATTAATTAGTACCTATTAGTACTATTATTTACTACTCTTTTACACTTATTAATACTAACTTATTATTTATAACTTATTAAAAATAGGTTTTTAAATCTTTATAACTACTATTTTAAAGTATACTAATTAAATAAATAATTACGCTTATATAATTATAGAATAATATAACCTATATAACTTTAGTCGTTAAGCTAATAATCGAAATATTACTACTTATAATAGTTAGCCGACTTATATTACCTTTTTTTTCCGTTACTATAATTTATAATATAGTATTTACCGAAACCTTTATAGTATAAAAAGTATATAAAAATAAGCTAACTAAGTTAGTTTTAACTAAAGGTATTAAAGCTTATACCTTTTAAAACTATTTCTATAATAAACTAAATAACGTCGAAAATATCTTAGTTTAGTTTATATATACTATATAGGATATATACCTTAAGTTTAGCGGCTTTACGTATACCTTAATAAACTTTAAATTCGATAAAAAAAAGCGTTATATTTTAGCTTTTAAAATTCGAGTAATAAAAAGAAAGTAAAACGTTTTAAAATAAAAACGTTTAATAAACGAAAGGGAAAGGCTTATAAAAGTTTTAAACTATTAGCTTAAGAATAAAGATATTAACGTATAGAAAAGCGAATAGTATATTTAAAACTAAAAGGTATAAGTCGAGAGTTAAAAACGATATATAAACGAATATATATAGTTTATCTTCTAAGCTTTTATAAAGGTTAAGTTTTCGAACGTTTAAGTTAAGTAAAATATAGGCGTTACCGAGTAGGCTGTTTTAAAAGGTAAAGCGAAAATCTAATAAGTCCGGGAAGTTATAAAGAATTTAGTTAATATCTTAAAAAGTACAGAAGCTGCGAATTAAAGGTAACTATACCCTTTTATTAACCTAACTAAAGGCTTATTAAACTATAGTATAAAAAGGTAAACGTTTACCGGTAAGAAAGACTTAAAACTTAAACTAAAAAGTAATATTTTATAAGATATAAAGTAAGATAAATAATATTACTATTTATATTATTACTTAAATAATAAACAGTATAAAATTAATCTTTATAAAGAAATAAGCCTTCGGGATATTTAAGTAACTCGTTACTCTTTTCTATTATATTTATTATTACTATTAATATCGTTATTACTATTATCGCTTTAATAAATATTAGTAATTATCTTTTTACTATAGAGTACTTAATATATTATTATTATATTAATAATAACGTTTATTAGTTTACGAAGTAAAATACTTATCGACTTTATTAAGTTAATTAAACGCTTTAAGTTAGCCGGATCGAGCTTAGCCGCTGTTTTTTTAATAGCTTTAAAAAACTTACAGTTTATTATAGCCTACCCTTTTAATATATCGCCCTCGGCCGGTTTAATAGTAGTATTAGGTCTTTATATTTAATATACCGGCGTTTAATCTTATTAGTATCGGAATATTTAGTTATAGGAAGGACTTACTATATCGAACTATACTTTAATACCGAGAACCTTAAAGATATCGATAAGGTTATCTATAAAAAGGTTTATACTTATTAACTGTTTTTTATTAATAATAAATAAACGCCGGAGTTTTATATCGAAAAAGCTAGTTTATAAAGTAATTTCGACCTTATTAGCCGTAGTCGAAAGCCGGGAAGTAGTATAAATTATAGCCGAAAAAATATCTTTTTTCTTAGTATTAAATATATTAACGCCGAAACGATTATAAGCGTAGTTAACTATATAACTTTTTTAAAAGCCGGCGGTAAGACGAATAAAGGTAAAGGTGTTATTAAAACGGCTTTTAAAAACGTTTAAGTTATATATAGCTTAGTAAATAACGTTATCGAAGCGGCTATATTTATAGTTACCGGTAATAAAAGAGAGGTTATATACTTTATTTCCTTTTTTAAAGCTATAAAAAGACTTAGACTAATAGTTATAGTAGTAGCTTAAAAAAGGTAAAATAAAAGTATTTATTATAAAAGGTAAGGTATCGGTAAAAAGTTAATATATAACCGATAATAAAAAGCTTAAATTCTTCGATAAATATATAACTAACGGTATATTAAAATATTATAAGATATTTTAAATAATAGTAACTTAGTTTAAAGTAATAAAAAGACAGGCTTACTACTATACTTACCTTTAAAAAGATAAGCTTACCGCTTAAAGGCTTTATCTATAATAAACTATTATAGTCGGAAATAAATATAAATTATAGTTAATAAAGTTATACTATACTTTTTTATTTAGCTAATACGTTATATTAATAATACTTAAACTTTAAAAGATAAAGGTAAAACGTTATAAACTTAAAAATAACTCTTTTATAATTTAAACGTTAAAGAAGATAAGGTCGTTTATAAGTATAATAATATAATAAGATAACTATAAGAACTAAACTACTACTTTTCCTATTTAAAGACTAATAGTTATACTACTACTCTTAGCCGAAGAGTATTATTTTTTAAAATAAAATAAAAATAAAAATAAAAAAGCTATTTAAAATTAAAATAAAAATAAAAAAACTACTTAAAACTAACCTTTAAACTAAAAAAAGAACTACTATAAAACTATAAAATAAAAACTATAAAATAAAAACTATAAAAAGAAATACTATTATTATAACTGTTTAACCCGGTATTACCGTACTATTAAAGATAAGTAACCGTTTAAGCCGCTACTCGGTATTATCTTTAAAGACTAAAACCTATTTCTTTTATAAAGTTTAAAGATCTGTATTTTTAGCTTAAGATAAGTAATAAAACTATATTATACTTAACGATTACTATATTAAGATAAAATATTATAATAATCTAAAAGGTAAAGGTATTAACGAGATAAGTAGTAACTAATACTTTATAAAGGGTTTTAAAGTTAGCTACTTAAAACTTTCTTATAGGTTTTATAGTAACTACCGGGATCGCGAAGAGTTCTATAAAAAGGTATAAATAAAGAAAAGGAGTAAAGCGTAGTAAGAGCTATATAGCCTTTAATATATATCTTTAATAGCGGCGGGTTTTATTAATAATAGTATTCTAGTATATAGATACTTAGTATATAGGTATTAAAAGGTTAACTGCTTTTAATACTTTAATACCAGGTTTTTATAATACGAAATAGTATATTTAAAAGTAGTCTTAAAGCAGATAAAGACAAGGATAATATAGGTTATTATTATTATTCTAGCGGTATATTTATAATTAAGACTGTTTAAAACATTTAAGCTTTTATTAAGAAAGCTACTTAAGGCTAGCTGCTTAAATAGCTTTCTTAATAAAAGCTTAAAAGAAGTAGCTAAACTTAAAACCTTAATAAGGTGTTTAAGGTAAGTAATATACTTTACTCTTAGTATTAAACTAAGCGTAGCTTCTTATATAAAACACTTAGCTAAATATTAAGCTAGGTATTTAGGTATATATACCGCTACTATTATACTACTAATTCCCTTCTATCTACTAAATAGCTATAGATATTACTAAGATATTCGTCGACTATTACGTTAAAAAGCTTCTGTACTTTTAACCCGAGATCCTTTACCGGAGGTTTTTAACTTTTTATACTTTACTATACTATAAAAAGTTATAAACGGCCGAAAAGTATATTAGCCTTTCGAAAGATAATATTAAAAAGGCCGTTAACCGCTTTTTCGATACTTTCGGCTTCGACTACCTTAATAACCTACTTTATAACAGACTTTAAAAAGGCGAGCTAACTATCGGCTAGTTCTATTACTTTAAAGTCGCCGATATAATAAAAACTACTAGTATCGATATTCTTACCTATTTAACTTTTACTTAGCTTAATATCGTCGATAACGTTATAGCGATTTACTACTTTAAAAAGTAAATAAAAAACTATCGGTAGATAGTTTATAAGTTCCTTCGAATTATAAAAAAAGGCTTAACGTTTAAGCTTAAGTAAATCCTTAACGTTATAAACCTTAAAAATTTAACAGATATCGACTACCTTTTAAACGGTATTACGTAAGAGAATAGTAAGTTCTTATAAGTATAAAATAATATTAAAAATAAGAATAAGAAAAAAGATAAAGAGGATAGAAAAAAAAAAAAAGAAAACGAAAATAAAGATAAAGATAAAAACAAGAATAAAGATAGAAACGAAAATAAAAGTAAAGACGATAAGCTATAAGGCTTTACCGGTAGAATAAAGCTAACTAAAATAAGTAAGAAAGCTAGTTTTATAACCTGTTTATATAAGATAAAGATTATATAAGCTAAATAGTATATAACCTTTATAAGATAATAATAGATATATAAAGAACTTTACCTTTAAAGAGAGGCTTATATAAAACTAATAGATTTTATTAAAGTCTAATTCTATTTCCGGGATAGCTATCGATTTCTATATTAATATAAATACCTTTTAAGTCTTTTAAAACTATAATATAATTAATACCCTTACTTACGCTCTTATTATACTAGCTGCTCGGCTTAACTAATTTAATAAAGTAATATAAGTAATAATTATAGTATTATACGTTATTATCGCGAAAAGCTAGTAAATAGTATTACTTATAAGAGAAAGTTTATATAGTAATAGAATCTTTATTATTATATACGTATATAATATTAAAAATAGCCGAAAGCCGTTAGTTATACTTTTATTATCGTCGGGCTTAAAGTATTACGCCGGATTACCTTATTACCTGTTACGCCGCCTTATACCTTTATATCTTACCTCTCGCCTTTTATATTACCTTACCTCTTACTTTAAACGTTACTTTATATCTCGATTAACAGCTTACTTAACCGGTTAGCTTAACCTTTTAACCCGGACTTTTTAAAACGCTGTTAAAACTACTACGATAACTATTACGATACCTTACTTACGTATAATACTAAAATCTTTAAAAAGGCTTACTAATAGAAAGGTATCGTTTAGCTTATATATAAGGCTAAGTAACGGCTAAACCGGCGTACTATAAAGCTTATAAGCTTATAAGGCGTAGCGGATTATTATATTAGTACTTATATACTTTTAACTTTAAATTAAACCGCTGTACCGTTTAAAGTTTTAGTATAAAAGTTTAAGCCGGCGACGTATATTAAGATCTTATCGTTATACGTTATCTATAGAAAAGATAACTATATTATACTTTTATTTAAAGTATAAGCTTAGTTCTCGACTTAGCTTTATAATAGTATTTAGTTTAATAACTTTATCGAGTATAGGCCGTTTATTAGATATAATAAAAGCTATATATATTATAATTCGTTATATATTAACTCGAACTATATTATATAAAAGCTATACGATATTAACTAATCTAAGATAAAGTACTATAATTATACTCTTATCCTTTACTAAAGTAGTTTTCTTATCCCGGTAAAGTGTTTAAAATATAGTTTACTTTATTTCCTTTAAGTAAGTTTTATACTTATTTATATATTATAAGCTTTAGCTAACGTAATAGTATATATTCTTTATAATACTCGAACGTATCTCGCTTTAGATTTAAATACTTAAAAACGCTTATAAGCTATTAAAAAGTTTTACCTTTAAACGCTTATAGTAGTATACCTTTTTTACGTTTAAAGCTATACTACCCTTTTAGTTTTATAAAGGCTTCGCTATTACGTTAAACCTACGTTACGTCTATTAAGCTAAGGTATATATAAAAGTCGACCGGCTTTAGCTTATTTACCCCTTTTACTTTACGGTTAAGTCTTTTACGTAGGTTATAGTTTATTAAAGGTATTTACTTTTCCGTTACGTCGAGTAGTCGAAGGCTAGCCGGCTATTAAAAGTTTAACGTTCGGCGACTAGCTAGTAAACGTACTTTAAAGCGTAGCTTAAGCCGTCTTTAAATAAGCCGATAATAAAAAAAGTCTAATAAGCTTTATAGCCGGGGTTTTAATAGCGTTACGTAAAGACGTAACGTTTAAAGAAGTAAAGGCTATAAGTTCGAGGTCTTAAATTATAACGTTTCGAGGATTTAATTAATTAAGTATTATCGTATTATTTAAAGTATTTTATTTAAGTATTAATAAAACCTGTTTTATTAAATAGCACCTTTTAAGTTAATACGCCGTTACTATCTACCCGCTACCTACGTTATTATCTACTACTTACGCCTACGCCTACGCCTACTGCCTATACTATTACTGTCGCTATCGGTTAATCGCCTACTATTACCGTTGCTTAATTATTGTTTAATACCCTGTCTACTATCTACTATCTACTACCTACGCTTACGCCTACTACCTACGCTATTACCGTCGCCGTCGGTTAATCGCCTGCTATTACCGTTACCTAATTATTATTTAATACCCTATCTACTATCTACTATCTACTGCCTACTATCTACTACTTACGCTATCGCTATTACCGTCGCTATCGGTTAATTACCTACCGTTACCGTTACCTAATACCGTTATCTATTACTATTACTACTACTACTACTACTATTAAATAGTAATTACTATCGACTTAAAAGTATACTATACTATTTAAGTATATATTTTAATTACCTCTTTTATAGTCCTTCCGACCTTAGTTTACTTTATAGTACGCTACGGTAAGCTCTATTATATAAATTATAATCCCGATAAATTCATTTTATATAAACGATTAAAAAATCGACTTACCGTTATTAAACTTATCTTTATAAACTATTATAGAAAGTATTTAATTACTTTAAAGATAAAGTAACTAACGCTATTATAATCTGTTTTATTTTAACTAAATAAAATCTATTTAATAATAAAGGCAGCTAATATACTATTATAGTTCTTTAATATTATAACCTTATCCGTTCCTGTTATTAAAGGCTATATTTTTATATAAGGTATTAAAACCGAAACGTTTTATTTAGTCGGCTATTTTATCTATAGTATTATATATCCGGTCGACGTTATATACGATAATACTAAACTACTACCGGGCTGTTTTTTAAACGGTATTAAACGCTACTTCGGCTTCGTTTTTAATCTAAACCGCTTATTTATTAACTTTTACGATAGCCTTAAAGAATATACGTATAACCTCTTTTACGTTTTAGTTTTTTCTACTACCTTTTAAAATCGAAACGACTTTAAAGTACTTTTTCTCGATTACTTTAACGAAGTCGACTAAAAAGTTTTAAGCTCGGCCCGGGTTCTTTATAATAAAGCCTATAAAAGTAGCAGGTACTTTATCCTACCTTTAAAGCCTTTAAAGCTATATAAAGCCTTATACGATTTTACTTATAAGGTTAAAGATAATACGCTTCGAAATAAAACTATAGCTAAAAACCGACGATATAAACCGTATAAAAACATTTCCTATATCCGATACTAACGGGAATAATATAAACTTACTTATCTATTTCTAATACGAATTCTAATATATAAATAAAAGGCTTAGCGGTATAATAGTTAGCTTACTAAAGGTAAAGATATCGGTATTATAAAGGGTAAAGATATCGTTTTTTTCTTATAACTAGGTTTCGACGATAATACTTAGCTAACGTTTAGTAATTTCGAAAATAATACTTTAAAAGACCTATACTTTAATAGCGTTATTATCGAGCTATAAGCTGTACTCTTCCCTTTTATATATACGTATAAGCTTTACGTTTATCTCCGAAGCCTTACTTACGTTTTTATATACTGTCTTAAAAAGGCTATATAGTATTCCTATATTATATATAGTAGTATATAGTAACAGCTTTCTTTTAATTTACTTATTTTAATTAATTCTAAGCTTTAAAAGTATATATTCTTTATAGTATAAATATAAGTCGAAAAGGTTTTAGTAGTTAAGGTAAGCCTTTATCGGAAGTAATATAATATATTTTTAGCTAAAAAATATATTAGGCCGAAAATAGGTATATTCGAAACGGCGGTATATAAACGTTACTAGCTAATACTTAAGTTAATATACGTAAACGCTATAAATAATAAGTAAAATAGCTTTTTATATTATTTATTTACTCGGTTTTTAGCTTATAAACGTCTAATCTTTAATTAACGCTAAGTAATAATATATATATATAAGGTAATATATATATATAAGACAGCGGTAATAGTAGTAGTATCGGTATCGGCTTAAGTTCGTTTTTATACTACGGCTATAATAGTAGTAATATTAGTATCGACGGTTTAATAAGAAAGTAGCTTTATATTTTTAAGCTAAGATTTCGCGTTTATATAAACGATTACTACCTTCGATAGATAATCTTAGCTTTATATCCGATAAGTTAAAAAGGCTATATACTTATTTCAGATATATACCTAAACAGTATATCTTATACTATTATAATCTGTTTAAATTAAGTTTTAAAAGATATTAGTAGTAAACTTAATCTTCTTTATTAAATATTGTCTTTTTAACTACTAGTTTAATATCTAATAAATGTATTTATAGCTTTCTTTATCTTTCTTTTTCTATAACGTTATTTAAATAAGTTACCTTACTTTAATAATATAAGAATAAAAGCTTCTTATAATTCTTACCTCGTTCTTTAGTTATTTAGCTCTTAAAAAAGAGCTTTCGTTTTAGTTAGTATTAAAAAATATAAACGAAATTAGTATATAAACTATTAATACCTTTTAGTATTAACTGTTATTAACTGTTAACTAGTAATTTTAATCTATTCTTAAGGTTTATTATTATAGTCTTTAAGGCTATTAATTATACCTATTAAATTCTAAATAAACGTTATATTAACGCGGTTAAAAACTATATTAAACGTAATATAGTCTTTTTTTATATTTACTATTAGATATAAACGACGTAGTTATTTAAAATTAAACTTTAATTCTTATAATCGTTTACTATTACCGATATATAGCAGAAGTTTATTAAACGACTTTATAACTATTTACTAGCTTTTTATAAAAGGCCTGCTATTAAGTACTAGCTTTCCTTTAAAAATAAAAAAGGAAAAAGAAGCCTTAATACTTACTATAGTCGTTTTTAATACCTCCTTATAATACAGTTAATTATATTATAAATTATATCCTTTATATTATATACGGCTTTTACGCTAAGTGCCTTATAGCTTAAAAGAAAGAGAACTACTTTATATTATCGAGCTTAAAAACTACTTCCGATCCCCTTTTTTACAGCTACTATATTAAGACTAAAGACCCTTTTAGTAACAGCTACTATATTAAGACTAAAAACCCTTTTAGTAATAGCTATTATACTAAGACTAAAAACCTTTTTAATAACAGCTACTATACCGAAACTAAAGACCTTTTTAATAATAGCCTTTATACCGAGACTAAAGACCTCTTTAATAATAGCTATTATACCGAGACTAAGGACCTCCTTAATAATAGCTACTATATTAAGACCGAGAACCCCTTTAATAATAGCCTCTATACCGAGACCGAGGACCTCTTTAATAATAGCCTTTATAGCCTTTAGATAGTGCCGGATAGTTAACTATCTATAAGCGTTTACCTTTTATATAAGATCGTTAAAGAGATCGCCGAAATATTTATCCCGAATAAGTTCCTCGATATATATTTAAAAAAATAGTTCTCCCCTTTACCTTTTACTTAAATAAGTAGCTCTTTCCGGCGGGCTTATATATAAAAGGCCGGGTATACCCTTCCGATAAAAACAATAACTTATAAAAAAGATAAGTAGTAAAGTATATAAATACTAAATAACGTATTTCTTATAAATTAATAATTTTATAATAAATATAATAAACCTATATTAGTTAACCGAGTACGATATACTCTTTATCGATATAAGTAAATACCTATATTAAAGTAACACCTTTACGCTAGTTTTTTAAAATACGGCAGTTATTATTAAGATCGTTTTATATAAACTTATAAAATTATCTAATTAGTCTGCTATACTTAAAGGCTTATTAAACTTAAAAAAGGTAATATTAATATACTTTATAAAGTTTTACTTCGATATATATATAAGCCTTAAAGTAAATAATAGACTACTATATTTTATAACCGCGATTTTTTATACCGAGTAATAAAAGTTTATAAAATAGTTTTAAGACTTTTTTTTATTAAGTATTATAACGTTTAATAGCAAAAACTTTATTAGCTTTATATTTATACTTTATAAAGATATCTAAAGTATTAAGTATAAGTTTAAAATATAGTTTTTTAAAAACTAGCTTAGCTTAACCTTTAAAGAAGAAAAGCTTCTTTAAGTTTATAGCTACGCCCTTTAACCTATTAACCTCCCGGATTCTATTAAGATATAAAAGAATAAAATTACCTTTTCTTAAAGTTAAAGCGAGTATAACTAAAGTATATTATCTTAAATATTTTAAACTCTTTTAGTGAAGCAGAATAGGGTATTGAAGTGTATTCATCGTAGGTCTGTCTGTTGTTGTTATTGTGTACTAACTAAAGGCCTTAAGGGCCTTGATGGCTAGGTTTTAGTGGGTCACCTGGCATTCTGCCAGGCGGTCAGGCTAGCCGGCAGGCAGCCGGCCGGCAGGCAGGCTAAGGGCCCTGCACCCTATTACGCTGCAGCAAGTGCCGGGCACGTAAAAAGAGTATAACGTCCTCGTCACAAGGTCATCGGTTTAATTCCCTGCTGTGCACTTCCTTTTTTCCTTTTCCATTTCCGAACCAAACCTGTTCCCAAGCCAAATCGTTCATTTCCGATGAGTTTAATTGAATCAATCGAATCGATCAAACGTAACGGCTGGCTGGCAGTTATTAACAGCTGCTGTCAAGGGGCATAGGCATCGTCACCGCCATCGCCGTAGGGATCTGTATAGCCACTCGAATCACTATAACCATCGCGATCAAAGAGGTCCTCGCCATCGCTCAATTAATCGTCGCTTTAATCGTTCAATTAATCGTCGTTTTAATCGTTCAATTGATCGTCGTTTTAATCGTTCAATTAATCGTCGTTTTAATCGTTCAATTGATCGTCGCTCTGATCGCCATCGCTATAGTTGTCGCTTTAGTTCAATTAAAGGCTAAGGGCATCGCCATCGCTATAGTTGTCGCTTTAGTTCAATTAAAGGCTAAAGGCATCGCCATCGCTATTGTCGCCCTCGTTGTCGCTCAATTAAATACCAGGCCGTATGTGTCCCTCCTCTTTCAAATGACTAAACAGCCTGTTACGCAAGTCGTAGGTCGAGCCACAAGACCTACAAGAATATATAGAGGATAAGCTCGAAAAGGGACAGGAAAGGAAGGAAACGGGTAGGACAGGCGGTCTCGAGGTCGAGGAGGATCTCGAAGAGGATCTCGAGGAGGGAGGACTCGAAGGGAGACTAAATACACTAAATCTAGGTGTACTTCGTCTTATAGGTTATCTCGCAGGCTGTCGTCCAGGCCTGTAATCACACACGTTCGAGTACATGTAATCGAGAAGGGTGCCTCGTAAAATAAAGCTATCGCTACATTTACGACAGGTAAGATTTATAGGCTTCGGAAGGGTACGGTCGCGATCGCTTTCGGACGTAAGGAAGTCGCGTAGTACCTGCTAGGTAGTCTGGAAGCTAACGATTTAAGTGCGAAGGCTAGTATTCTCTTTAGTAAGGTAACCGAGCTGTTAGTAAAGATATTTATTCTTAGCCTAAAGCTTCTCGTTCTCGGCTTAAAGGGTCTCGTGAGGTTAAGGTTAAGGTTAAGGCTACTATAACTGTTTAAGGGCTTTCTGAAGGTCTACGACCTAAGACTAAAGGTTTAGTATATAAACCTATACTTTAAGTTTAAGGTCTTCGTCTAAAGCCTTCAGAAAGACTTTACAACCGTCACTATTCCACTAGTAGTGCTAAAGGGGGTTAGGCTCGTCCCTTTAAACGGTTATACTACAGTAATCGCAGTAAGCTTCTTAAGAATTATCATAGGCGTAAGTATAGCGGGCGAGGCGTTTTAGCGAGGTTTCTAAGCTTTAAAAGGTCTAATTAATGCCTTCGAAGGTAGTAAGGCAAGTGCGATAAATTAAAGGTATCGCGAAAGAGACTAAGCTAGCGAAAACGTCCCTGATTAAATAGTTGTAGTTTTAGTAATAGCGATCGGCCGTTTAGTGAGGGTAAATTTAGTGCCTGAATTAGCAAATCTAGTCGCTTTAATACGAAAATAGTACCGTTCGAATGCTCAGAATAAGGGCATCGTAGTCGAATAGATCTTAAATTATAGCTACCATTTAGTGAAGCAGAATAAGGTATTAAAGTATATTCATCGTAGGTCTGTCTGTCGTTATTATTATGTACTAACTAAAGGCCTTAAAGGCCTTAATAGCTAAGTTTTAGTAGGTCACCTGGCATTCTACCAGGCGGTCAGGCTAGCCGGCAGGCAGCCGGCCGGCAGGCAGGCTAAGGGCCCTGCACCCTATTGCGCTGCAGCATCTTTATTATATTAAGTTAACGTTATATAGCGTTTCGCTTTACTTAAAATTTAAAGGGATTAAAGAATTAAGGTAGTATAAATAGTATAGTACGAATAGAAAGTATATACCTAAATACTTAAGTATTTAAGATAAATTTAATTATTTTTAAAAACTAATATAAACTAGTAAACTAATTTAATATAGTATAAAAGTTAATATCTTTTATCTTAGTTAGTATTAAAAGGTACCGATAGTTTATAAGTCGATTAAATACACTTTTTAGTATTAACTGTTAACTACCGTTAGTTAAAAGCTAATAGTTAATAGTTAAAAGCTAACAGTTAGTAGTTAGTAGTTAGTAGTTATAGCTTTTATTATTTTAGCTATTAATTAGCCTTTATATAAAAGATAATATACGATTTAGCCGTATATATATAGTACTTTAACTAAGCCTATTTATTAAAATAGACCTTTATTCGATATTTCGCTTACTATTAATTAGGCTACTTAAGCGAATTTAGTACTATATTTAAAGTTTTTTAATTACCGGTAAAATTACTAATTACTAATTACTAATTTTAACTGTTAGCTAGTGTTAGCTATAGCTAAGTATTAGCTGTTAATTACTAGCTGTTATTACTAATATAATTACTAAAATACTAAAACATTACGATATTTAGTAAATATATACTATATACTTATAAAGTTAGTTTTATTTATATAAGATCGCGATAAAGTAGTATAGGTTTCGGCTTATAAATCTTATTTGGTAAGCTTAATTTTACTTAATTTAATAAAGGGTAAGCTTAAAGATTAAAGTAAGTTAGTTTTTTATTATATACTTTATATATAGCTTTATAAGGCTATAAAGATAGCCGCCGAGCTTTAATTACTTAGTAACCTATAGTCGAAAATAGCTATATTATAAATAGCTTTATTATTTACTTCTTTACCGCTAATTAGCTATATATTAATTATATAAAGATAATATAAATTAATCCGTTTAACCGGTTGTTTTTATATATAAAAGTAGAGTATATATAAGTATAAGTTATTTAATATATACTTTTTAATCTTTATAATTTCGTTAAAAATACTTTTATTTAACTACAGATTTTAGTAGCAGTTAGTACTAAAAAACACGAACAGATTATACTATAGGTTCGAAAGTATACTTACTTTAAATATTTACCTTAAACTTATAGAGTTTACTTACTTTAAACGTCTTAAAGTACGTATACTTACGTTAAAAGATAAGTTTAGTAGTTGTAAGTCGATTTATTACGTTTATTATATAAATTAATTAGTCGGCTTATATAAATATATACCGGAGCTTATTATAGCGTATATCGGGGTAAATATATATCGGAGGGACTATAAGAGGGTCGATAGAAAAGTAGACTTAAATAACGGTATATAATATTTAAAAGCTTTAATACCTATACTATAAGAAGTTTAGTCGGCTAAATTAACTAACGGTAGTAATATTAGTAATAATTACTAGTAATATATAGTAGGTAATAACCTATAGGTAAAGCTGTAGGTAGTAAGTAGTAGGTAGTAAGTAGTAGGTAGTAGGTAGTAGGTAGTAGGTAGTAGGTAGTAAGTAGTAGGTAGTAGGTAGTAGGTAGTAGGTAGTAGGTAGTAGGTAGTAAGTAGTAGGTAGTAGGCAGTAGGCAGTTAATACTAAATAGCGCTAATAGATTAATTAATAGTACTATATAGTACTATTAATTAGTTTATTCGTACCTTTTAATACTAATTAAAGCGAGAACTATATTATACAGTTTTACTATAAGGATATTAGTAGTTTATAAAGCTATTTATAAGTTAAACTTAAGTAAATAGTTAAGTAAATAATTATAAACTTACGAAAATAACTATCTTTTTTTAATATATATATATTAAAAGATAAGTTTAATATACGTAAGTCGATTTTTTATAATCCTTATATAAAATAATTTATCGGTAATAGAAAAGTATATATTCGAGCCTACTATAGCGTATTATATTATAAACCTATATCGGAAGGACTATAAAAAAACGTTCGAATTAAAAGAAAAATACCGGAGATAAAATTAAAAGTAGTAACTTAAATAAGGCTGTTTAACTTATTAAATACCCTGTTTTTAAACGTAACCTTTTATAAAACGTACCTCTTTTTAAATAGCGTATATACTTAAGTAGATATTCTATATAATAGTAGCTTATCTCTTTTTAGCTTAGCTAATAGTACTTTCCGAGTATATAATTATAGTAGTAATAAGACTTTAAATAGTATATAATAATAGCTAATTAAAGCTTATAGTTTATCTTTAAGCTTTAAAGGTTTATTTTTAAACCTTTTATATAAAATATAAGCTTATTTTTAAATAAAAGACTATTTATATATAATATAAACTTAATTTATTAAAATAAGTTATAATAAGTTTATACTATCTTTTAAGTAGTATTACTTAAATGTATTATACAGGTATAGCTTATCTTCTTTTATTTTAGCTATAGCTTAAATAGTAATACTTTCTGAGTATATAATTATAATAGTAATAAAAACTTAAATAGATTAACGGTATAGTTTTAATAATAATCCGGGTTTTAAGCTTTTAAGCGTATAATAGCTTTTTAAAAATTCTATTTACAGAATATTATAGTTATTTACTAAGCTAGTTTTTTAAAAAATTCTAAGATAACGCTTTGATATATAGCCTTTTAACTATAAAAGTTATTAGTAGGTCTTTTATCTTATACAGTTCCTATTATATAGTCTTTTAAATAACCTAGTAAACTAAAAGTTTCGGTTATAAAGGATTTATAGTAGGTTTTAACCTTATAAGTATAACTACTTTAACGACTTACGTTAATAAAAAGCGTTAGTTATATTAGTATAAGCTTTTCTTCGGATAAGCAATAAGTAATACCTGCTTTTAAAAAACGTTAAATAGCTATACCTAGAGTATTGTAGCCGCTTTAATATTAAAAGAGCTAAAGTTAATCGAATCTATAGCTATACTTAAAAATATTTAAAGGTATAAAGGCTTATATACTAAAAGTAAAATTTATACTATATAAACTTTTACTATAGCGAAAGCTTATATTAAAGATATTTTCTTTAACTATAGGTTTAGTTAATAAAGTATATATAAACGGAATATACGATATATAAGAAAACGCTAAAGGTAATACAACCTTATAATAAAATATATTAATAAAACTGCTTAAAGGGACTATACTATATCGATAGCTACTACTAGACTTAGATATAGAACTTTAATAGTAATACGGATACGGATAAAAACGATTAATAAGCTTATAGATAGTAATTCTATTTTTTATAATAGCTTTTTATTTTAGATTTAAAATAAGGTTTTTAGCTAAAGGAGTTTAATACGTTTACTAGATCTGTTATAGCTTATTAGTCTTTTAAAAACCTTCTATAAGATTATAGGTTTTACGTTTTATTTAACTAGATAATATTATAACGTAAAGTAGTTTCGAAGAACTTATAATAATAGATCGTTTTTTAATTTAAGTTTATATAAAAATTAAATATAGATTTAAAAATAAGTACTCGAAGAACCTATAATATAAATTGTTTTTTAATTTAAACTAAAGATTAAAATATATATTATATTAATTAACCTTATAAACTTTTCCCGCTTATACGCTTATACTAGTATATTATACCTTTTACTTTTAAAGTAAAAACTTATAAACTAATATTTAAATATATAGTTTTACTATCTTTTAAATCTATAATTATTTTAAAGATATTTAAAAGTATAAGAACTTATACGTTAAAAGTAATATCTATTAAACTATATAAATACTACCTATTATAAAAGTATCTACTAAAGATATTTTTATTAATTATAAGTTTAATATAAGTTTATAATAATATAGCTGTTTATAAGTATAAAACTAAGGCGGCGATAAAGGCTTAAGCAGCTTAATCTTTATATTAAAGGTTATTATAGACTTTATTACTATAAGCTATTACTAATAGATTATTACCTTATTAGATCTATTCCTTTACTAGATTTATTACTTCGTTAAATCTGTTCCCTTACTAAATCTGTTCTCTTACTAGATCTGTTACCTTATTAGATCCGTTCTCTTACTAGATTTATTACTCTACTAAATCTGTTACCCTGCTAGATCTGTTACCTTACTAGATCTGTTACCTTATTAGATCTGTTCTCCTACTAGATCTGTTACCTTATTAGATCTATTATTCTACTAGATCTATTACTTTACTAGATTTATTACTTTATTAGATCTGTTACCTTATTAGATCTGTTACCTTATTAAATAATATCTGTTATATAATTAAAGGTATTACTATATTTTATTACCGTAGGTTCTGTTACTTTATTAGGTCTGTCCCTTTACTAGATCTGTCCTTTAAATCTGTCTTTTAGATCTATCCTTTAAATCTATCCCTTAGATCTGTCCTTTAGATCTGTCCTTTAGATTTATTACTTAGATCTATTATCGTAGGCTATATTATTATTCTGTTACCTTGTTAAATTTATTACCGTAGGCTTTACCGTAAGATAATACTTTTATTATATTTAAATCGAGATCGCTTTACCCGGGCCGGCTTATAAAAAGATAAGATAAAGGACGTTTAAAAATATAAACTTATATTATAATTTATCTTTATTATTAATTAGCTACTACTTTTAAAAAGTACTAGTAAATAGTGATTTTTATAATACCTTATTAAGTAATAAGACTATAGTTTAAGTTATTAATAATAAAAGAATAAAGATTATATAAGACTTTCCGAGTTCCTCGGAATTATTAATATTAATTTACAGTATAATAGCTTATTTATATTTTTTATTTAAAATAACTTAAATAATCTTAAGTTTTATAGATTAATACTTATAGAATCGTGTTTATAAAGGGTTAAAACCGTTAAAAAGCTTTAAAAACTTATCGACGTTATAATGTTTTCGGTAGGCTTTATTTAGAGAAAGTAAAACTTACTTTTAACGTACTCTTATTTTTCAGGACTTTCTTTTTAAGTAAATAAGTCTTTTAAGTCGATTACTATTATTCTTAATACTATTATAGCGAATAGTTAATAAGCTTAAAATTAATTAGTATAAAAGCTATACTTTATCTACTCGGCTACTCGGTAACTCGACTGATAAGTTAATTAATATCCCTTTTAGCTTAGACTTACCGATATTACGATTTTATTAATTAATATCTTTAAACGTTATTTATTTACTATATTAACCGATTTACGCTTTAAATAGACTTTCGACTTTTAACCTTTTTCTTAACCTCTTTTCCGATCGTTTTACGGATATAGTATTTCTACTATAACCTCGGATAATAATACGGCTAAACGTATTAACGTATATAAAAAACGACGTTTTATTTCGAGCTTAAATAAAGCTTTATACTTAAAGGACGTTAAGGTTAAGTTTCTCGAGAAAAAGGTAGCTGTTATAGTAAAAGCGGTAGAAAAAGAGCTTAAGGTTAAAACCTTAGTAAAACGTAAAAAATATATCTTTTTATATAAAGTTAATACTATTTAGTACTAAAATAATACTATTTAAATAATTCCTGCTACTATAATTTACCTTAATTAGACATTAATTATAATGTATATAATATTTATTTATTACTTATATACTTACTAAAAAAAGAGCGTAACTAGTACCTAAGTTAGCACTTATAAGTATTAACTTTAAACTTAATTAATTAAACGTTTTAATACCTTTTAGTGTTAACTAGCCTTATAACATTTTTAAAGCTTATATTCGATACTTTATAGATCGGGCTACTGTTTAGTTTCGTTATTTAAAAACTACTTAAGTATTTAAGTATTACTAACTTATTTCTTAATCTAAACACTTTACTTAACGTTATATATCCTATTATATTTATAAAATAAATACTACCTTAATATATCGTATAGTCTTATTATTAAACTAGTATTACTAACTCCTTTCTTTAAATTTAAATACTTTATTAAATATTATACTCTGTTATCTTTATAAATAATATATTAACTAGTATTATTAACTTTATTCTTTAATTTAAATACTTTACTAAATATTATACTCTATTATATCTATAATTAAATACCTGTTAATATATCGATATAAACTAAACTAATACTTACTATTATTTATCGTTTAGCCTGTTTAGCCGTTACTTAGTTTTTCTTTTATAAAAGAGTTTACCGGCGTAGGGTAGCCGGCTATTTACTTAGCTAAGCTATATTTAAACCGATAAGAGTTCGGAGTATATTAGGTTTATATATATCTTTAAAGGTTTTTTTCTGTTTAATAAGAGGTAGTAAAATAGGCCGGAGAAGCGATAGCTTTATACCGATATTACGTATAATAAGCTTAACGAAACCTTACCGCCTTAAATATAAGCTTTAAATATTCTTACTCCGAGTATAAATTTCTATATCTTAGTATTTTATCTTAGCTATATTTAAAACTTTACGTAATATTATCTTATATACGTTCGGATTCTATTATAGGCTATTATCGGTTATAGCGTCGGCTATAACGTTTATAATTATTAGGTAAGCGATTAACGGTCCTTATTATTATATCCTTTACTTATTATAAACTTAAAGGATATATCGATTAGTAAGTTTACTATAGAGTTTTATAGCTATTATTTTAAACTAGTTCGGCTTATTAGGTAGCTGTTATAGCTACTACGGCTACTATATCTGCTATATCTGCTATAACGAGAGTTACTTAACAGGTTACTATAAGGTTTTCTAACTTAGCTATTTTAAAGCTAGCTATTAAGCTATTACGTAACGTCGGAAGAGTTTACCTTAAATAATAGTTAGTAATATATTTTTTAAGACTTAGATAATAAAGACAGATTTAAATATATATTTCGATAAGATTTATTTTAGTTAAGGTAGGATTTTACTTATCCGTTTACTCTCGGATCTTATATTTAGTTATATTTATAAGAAGGAGTAGCTTCGGCTCGAGTAAGTCGTTTTATAGTAGCTTAAATTCTTAAAGCGTAAAGAGGATTATAAGCTCTTTCTATCCTTTTTAGTTCTCGATCGGGATAGCTTACTTTTTAGCTTAGTTTTTAAGGTTATTCTATAAACTACTACTTAATACAGATCTGTAATCTGTTTAAACGGTCTGTTATAAGAAGACGTGTTACGATAAGGTTAGTTATATACTATCTGTTAAGTCTATTATATTTATAGAAGGTAAAGTATATAATATTTCGAGGCTAAAATTTAGTAGTTTCGAAGGCGATATATATAGCTTAAGTAAGTAGTAACGATTAAAAGGCTTAAAACTTAAGCTTAAGGCCGTTATAGCGATTTCTTTTAGCTTAAAATTATTATTTAACGTCTTTTTATTAATAGCCTTTAGCTTTTTATCGACTACTTAAGGCTATCTTAGTATTATTCCTTTTACTTTTATTAGTATTATTATTAGTTAAGTTGCTTTATAGCTTTCCGATATTTTAAGGTATAAAAAAGAGCGGTTTAAGACTTTTAAAAGCTTACTATAGCCTTCCGATATTTTAAGGTATAAAAGAGACCGGTTTGTAATTTTAAAGTTATTTCTATAAGCTACCGATATTATTAAAGTATAAAGGAGAGCGGTTTAAGACTTTTAAAAGTTTACTATAGCCTTCCGATATTCTAAAGTATAAAGGAGACCGGTTTAAGGTTTCGGAGTTATTTCTAAAGGCTACCGATATACTTTAAGATCGTTTAAAACTATATTAATAGCTTTAAGTAGCCGTTAGGTAGGTAACTTAGGTATACAGATTTAAAGGCTTACCTCCTTTATACGAACTTTCTTAGAATTTTCTTATCTTTATAGACCTTATCTGCTTAACCTTATCTCTATAGACCTTATCCTTTAAACCTTATCCTTTAAACCTTATCTGCTATACTTTATCTGCTATACCTTTTCTGTTAAACTATATCTCTATAGACCTTATCTGCTAAACCTTATCTGCTAGACCTTAATTCTTAAACCTTATCTGCTAGACCTTATCTGCTATACTATATCTTTATAGACCTTATCTGCTAGACTTTAATTTTTAAACCTTATCTGCTAAACTATATCTTTATAAACCTTATCTACTAGACTATATCTCTATAAACCTTATCTGCTAAACCTTATCCCCTAAACCTTATCCCTTAAACCTTATCCTTTAAACTTTAATTTTTAGCTATATCTATAAGATAGCAGAAACCGGATACTATAGGTAAGGTAAGCTCGATACTATATATTGTTTTCTATTTTATTACTAATATAGATAATTCGAAGGATAAGATATTACTTTCGAAAGTTACTTCTGCTATTACCTCGGAAGCTACGAAAAGCTAGTAAACTATTAACGATCTTTATATTTATAATAAAGTAATATTAATAGTAAGTTTAAACTCTTTAGATATCTTAATCTTTACCTTTATACTAACTAAATTTAAAGGAAGTCGACGTATAAGAGTAAGCCGCTATTATTACCGTTACTACTACCGCTACTACTGCCGCTACTACTACCGCTACTACTGCCGCTACTACTACCGCTACTACTACCGCTATTATTACCGCTACTGTTACCGCTACTACTATTACTACTACTACTGCTACTACTACCGCTACTACTACCGCTACTACTACTACTATCGTTAAGCAGTCTTTCTATATCCGGGAGGATAATAAGCTAACCGATAGCCTTTTACGGTCTTAATAGTAAACAGGAGTATATATATTTAAAAACCTGCTATAGGCAATATATATACGTTACTTTAATAACGCCTTCCGGTTTATAAACCGGCAGGCTTAGCTTAACGATAATAAACTAAATAAGTTAGTTTAACTTACTTAGTAAAGATATAATACTAGATATTAGCTTCTCGAAGTAACCTTATTACTAGTAGGCGAACTAAAAAATATTATCGCCTAGTTCGGCTAAAAAACTAAAAATAATATTAAGTCGGCCTTTATCTATATTACAATTATAAACCTATTATTTATCGGCTTATACTAAGCTTTAATCGTTACGTATAAAGGTAAGCTTTTATACTTCGATACGTCGGCTTTATAACGTATATTTACTCTTTATACTCGAGAACTCTTTATACCTGTTTTAATTTTAGCCGGTATTAATACTTATTTCTTACTTACTATAATCGTTAACGTACTTTAGTAACTAAGTAAGTAAAAGTATAAACTTCTTATTACCGAGATATAACGTAAGATCGTTTATAAAGGTAACCCGACGGCGGTTATAAGTTAAAGCGAGAGTATTAAAAAAGTTACTAAGCTATAAAAAGCTACGATTATTTAAAAGCTCGGCAATATTAAAGATAAAGATAAGCTCGAAAGATCGTTTAAGCTTTACGTTATTAAAGATAAGTACGTAATTATTATTAAAATAGTTTTTAACTAAAAGGCTAACGACTAAATATTCTTAATCGGTTTTAAAAATGTTTTTACTTTAAAATTAAAAGAATATATATTTCGGAAAAATATTCGAAACGATAAACTTATACCCGGCCTCTTTAAAAAAGAGTATAATAAATACTTTAAAAATATTATAAATAGCTTCCGATATAACTTTTATTTAATCCCGTTAGCTAAAGTTATATTAATAAAAGCTAACGATTTCTTAAACTTATAAGCTTTCGACTTCTTAACTAATTAAAATACCTTTTTCTTAGCTTCGCTATTTATACTATCTTTAAAAGCTTTTATACTGTTTATTTATCGCTAAAAGGCTTTATATTATTATATAAAAGCTAATATAGTAGTTATAATAAGCTTTCTAAACTAAATAAAAGGCTAGAATTAGTTTCTCTTTAGCTTTATAATCGACGTATTTTAGTAAAGAGTTTTATAAAATTTCGAAACTCTTTAAGCTTAATATTTTCTTATTCTCTAATAGCTTACTATAGCTATAAAGAACTTAATAGTAGCTCGACGTCTGTTAAAGTTCTTTAAGATATATTAGGCTTAGTATAAATAATAGGCTAAAAAGATAAATAAAGACCTTAAAATAGTTTTTAAAACCGTTTCGATAAAAAGAAAAACGCAGATTTTAAAGGAGAAGCTTATTAAGGCTAAATATCCGCCTTTTACGCTTCGAATCAGGACTTATAGATCTTTTAATAACGTATCGGTTTAAAAGGCGTCCCGGATTTAATAAAGCTATTTAGCTATTTTTTAAAGCTATAGCTTTAACGAATTAAAATTTAAAACTTATATATTTTTCGATAATATATATATTTATCTATTTTATATCTTTTACTATAGTTAGCTACGCTTTTTTAGCTATACGATCGGTACTTTATATATTATATTAGTATCTTTACCTTTTTATATAGCTTATAATAAAGTTATAGTACGCTTCGACCTTTATAAGCTTAAACTAAGTGTTTATTAAAAGCGGTTCCTTTTTTAAATTATTTATAACGTTTTATAATAAGTTGTTTAAGCTATTTAAAAGGTTAATAACCGGCGGTTAAGTAAAAACTGCTACTTATAAAACTTTATACTTAAGGTTTAGTAGTCGATTATAAACTGCTAAAGCTTTCCGATCGTTTCGTTTAAGAATAGTCTTTTCCGGTATATTACTACTATATAGGAACTTTTAAACTCGGTAATATTTTCGGGATACTAAAGTCTTTTATTACCGGTAGTTAGACCTATTAAATACCTAGACCTATTCGATCCGATTAAAAGCTTTTAAAACGAGTTTCGTAACGTTACTTAAAATAGTAATATTATTAATAAAGTTATAGGTAAGTCGGATCCTTTATTTTAACTAGCTTAATTTACTTACTTATTATAGATTTTAATAAGGGGTTTATTTTAGAAGCTCGACTTTAAACTTAACAGAAAACGATAAACTTTTTTTAAAGAATACTTAAATATAAAAGCCCCCGACTTTTCGTTTCCCGACCTCGATATACTAGACCCTTTATACGTATATCTTATAGATAGTTAAAACTAGCTACTTTCTTTCCGGTGCTTGTATTAAGCTTACTTTACTTTTAACCTCGACCTTAACGCCGGTTAGTATTAGTATTACCTTAACCGGTTTTATAGTAATTAAAGGTATAGGTATAATACTTATTAGAGATTATTCTTTAACTAAAAAGCTTTAAAAGCTTATCGGGATATTAACTCTTATCTCGATATAAAAAGAGTGTTCGATTAAATATATAAGTTTTTTTAGAAATACTTCCGTTATAATTATATCGACTATACCGGGAAGCGAAAGAGATTCGGTATAAAAAAAGACTTTAATCGATACCGTTAAAGTTATATACCTTTAGAAAAGTAATCGCTTTCGACAATAGTTTATAAATACGGCTTTTTTTAAGCGAGTAAAATAAGATATATTAATATATATTAAGCCTTTAAGTTCTATTAATAATATATAAACAACTATAGTAAGCTTAACTAAAAGCTATCGAAAACGTTTTAATACTTAGTCTGTTATATCGAGACTAACTATAAGAAAGATTAGCGGAAATATAAAAACTCGGAAACCTATAAAAAGGTCGTTTTTTACTTTAACCTTTGTTTTAAAAGTAAGATAGATATTATCGACGAAGCTGCCGTTTAAACGTAAAAGGCCGTTTAAAAGCCTTCTCTGTCGTAAGTACTTTAAGATTCTTAAAATAACCGTAAGGCTATATAGGATTACAGTCTGTAAAAGAAAGGCTAAAGTAACGAATAAAAGAAAAAACCTTTTATTTATAAAGCTTATAAATACAGATTTATACAGACTAATTATATTTATCGATATCTTCGAAATCTAAAGTATAAGTTCTATAACTTAACTTTTATACTATTACCGTAAGAATACTGTTGTTAATATTATAAATTCGAGACTAATATATTTTACCGGTTTAAAAAGTATACTGTAAAGTGTTATCTAATACTTAAGATCGAGCCGTTAGATCTTATAAGAAAGGTTAAAAACCTTTTTAAAAAGCTTCGAAATATCTTTTCGAGTAACGACGGTATTCCGACCGACTTAAAGGAATATATATATTCCGAATACCTTTATTTATTTTTAAAGAAAAGCAGTCTTTTATAATACTAGTTATTAAGCGGCTGTTATATAAACTACGATATACTTAAGTCGATTAACGACTACGTTTCGATCGCTTACGTAAAAGTATATGTATACCTTAAAGGTTAAGAGCCTGCCGGAAGCGATAGTCAGACTTTATAGCTATTACCTTAAAGTAAAGCTTCCGGTAAGGGTAAAGCGGTTATCGCTATAGGGGGTATAGTAGCTGCTAAAGGTATTACTACCGGAGGTATCTTTACTAAAGGTATTATTACTAAAGGTATCTTTGCTAGAGGTATTACTGTTAAAGGTATCTTTATTAAAGGTATTTTTACTAAAGGTACTGTTAAATAATAGCTAGTTTCGAGTATTATAAAGCTAATATTAAAACGTCGGATTTTTAACAATAACTAGTATACCTTAAAACGATCCTTAAAGCGTTAGTCTCCGGATATAGAATTAAACACCGAAATCGAAATTACTATACGTCGGCGTTTAGTATAGTTAGCCGCCTTTTAGCCGTCGAGTAATAGTATATCGCCGCTAGTATAAAAGGTAGTATTAGACGATATTATAGATAAAAGTAGCGACGGCTTTAATAATAACGACGATTTTAATAGTAATAAAAGTAATAACGAAGATTAGAATATCGAGTAAAGGTATATATTTAATTGTTTTTTATTATTTATAATACTATATATTATATTTCTTCTGCTTTTAAGTATTAAAGTTTAATACTAAAGGGCGTTAACTTTAAGTAAGTTTCGTAGTTAGCATTAAAGGGTACGAACTTATAGTTAGTAACTATAAGTTCGTACTTTTTAATACTAATTATAAAACTAGTATTAAGCCTTTTAACTACTCCTTAAGTATCTTAGCTGCCCTTAAGTTAGTACCTTTTAATACTAACTATAAACTAGTTTCGAGCTTATTAACTATACCTTACGTATCTTAACTAACCTTAAGCGACTAAGTTGCTTATTACTAACTAAGATGCTTAAAGTAAGTTAGTATGCTTAAGGCGAGTTGTAATATTTAAGGCGAGTTAAGGTGTTTAAGGCGAGTTAGCACGCTTAAGGTAGAGTTAGAATGCTTAAGGCGAGTTAAGATGTTTAAGGCGAGTTAGTATACTTAATACAGGTTAGTATACTTAAGGCGAGTTAATATACTTAAGGTAGGTTAAAATGCTTAAGGCGAGTTATAATACTTAAGGCGAGTTAAGATACTTAAGGCGAGTTAGAATGCTTAAGGCGAGTTAGTACGCTTAAGGTAAAGTTAGGATACTTAAAGCAAGTTAAGATACTTAAGGCGAGTTAAGATACTTAAAGCGAGTTAATACGCTTAAGGTAGAGTTAAGATGTTTAAAGCGAGTTAAGATACTTAAGGCGAGTTACGATACTTAAGGTAGTTAGTATACTTAAGGCGAGTTAAGGTGCTTAAAGTAACTTAAAATACTTAAGGTAAGTTTTTAAGTAGTTAGTACTTAAAGTATAAAAAGGGCTACTAAAAGTATATAATTATATAATACGATATAGATAAGCTCTTTTATTTAAAAGGCTCGGAAGCTATATTATGTTTATCTCGAGCTACTATGTTTATTTTAAGCTATCGTACTTATTTTTAATAAGGTAAAGTACGTACTTATATACTTTATATACCGAGTATATTAACGTTTACGTCGGCCTTACTGCCTTTAAGGCCGGAGCTTCTTTTAAAAGCTTAATTACTTTATATAGCGTATAATTAAATTGTTTTCTGTTATTAGTACGTTTTCGCTTTCTGTTGTTTTAATATAAGTATATATTTAAGTATTTTTAAACGTATTTCTAAAGTTAAGCTTAAAAAATATCCTTATTACTATTATTACTATTATTACTATTATTATAACTACTACTACTACTACTAATAATAATAATAATAATAATAATAATAATAATAATAATAATAATAATAATAACAGTTTATATTACGCTTTCTGTTTATAACTTAATTAAAGTAATTATAAAACTAATTACTATATATAGATAAGATACCTTTTACCTTCTTTACTAAGTTATTTATAGCTACTTAAGTTATAAAGGCCGGTATATACGCTTTTTAGCTCGATTATAACCTTTATACTAATAACTTATTAAATAAAAAGAAAAGCTACGCCGGTAGTATTAAAAGTATATATATATTAACTTATTTTATTTATTTTAGTTACTATTATCCGAAAGTAATTATTAACTTTTATAATTAAAAAACGCGGCTTCGAAGCCTGCTTATAAGAGTAAAATCGACAGCTTAAGCCCTTTTTCGTATAAGTTATACCTCTTATTATTTATTATTTATATAAATTACTTATCGCGTTTTATACTTACTCGAGTATTATTACTACCTTTTATATTCTTTATTTATCTCGAGTATTATTACTGCCTTTTATATTCTTACTTATCTCGAGTATTATCGCTTATATTACTAACTAGTATATAGCTGCTTATATACACGGTTATTTAGCCAAGCTCTCCCCTTCCTCTTCTTTTTTTAATAACGATAACGATAACGATAACGATAACGATAACGACCTCGACTTACCTATAGCTGCCGCCGCTTACCGTTAGTCTGCCTGTCTTTAAAAAGCTAAAAGTAAGGTTAAAGGTAAGGCTAAAAAAAACCCTTTCGAGCCCGAAGTACTTAAAGGTAGCTTATATACCGACTTATATATTAGTTATATAAGATCGGCTTTAACTAGTCGAAGTATAAAATAATACTTTAACGTTTTTAAAAGTAGTTTTTCGAGTATAAAAGTATATTACGTTTACTATACTTAAGACGGCTATACCTATACTACTATTACCGGCTTAGCGAAACTAGCTTATCGCGTTCTTATAAACGCTTTAGCCGGTAAAGCTAAAGCTTAGCAGATTAAAGTACTTTACGGTTTTATCTATAAAGTTTTCGAAGATTTTATATTAAAATTTACTTTTAATAAAGTAAACGCTTCGGTAAGTAAAGGTTATACTTAGCTACGTATAGCTAAGTACGCTTTTATAGACTTACTTTTAAACTTAGTTTAATAAAACGTTTTTATATAAAGTTTTTAGTTTAGTTTAAGTATTTAGTTTTACGCCGGTATATATATTTTATAAGGCTTTTTATTTATTTATTTATAGTTTATACCGGCGTATATACTTTTTAAGATAAAATTATAAATTAAATATTACGCCGGCGTATATACTTTCTTTAAATATTTAATATTTCTTACTTTTTTTCCGTATATATAATATCTAGTATTAAGATAGTTAATACTAAACGATATTAACTCGAGGTTAGTTAAAATACTCGAAATTACCTAGGTTTTTAAGTAGTTACTTTAATACTTTAAACGGCGATAAAATACGATATAGGCGATATAGAAATCGTAGTTAAAAGGTTAGTTATAAAAGGCTTAATAAACGTAAAAGTAAGGTTATTATATAGGTAGTTATATATTCTGTAGCAGACCGACTGTAAGAGGTATTATAACTATACGTTACATGTTTTATAGCAGACCGACTATAAGTGTCTGCAGTAGACTAACTGTAAAAGGTATTATAGCTATACATTATATATTCTATAGTAGACCGACTATAAAAGGTATTATAGCTATTATAGATCTTTCGGGGCAGACCGACTATTAAAGGTATTATAGCTATATATTACGTATTCTATAGCGGACCGACTATAAAAGGTATTATAACTATTATAAATCTTCTAAAGCAGACCGATTATACGTTATATATTTTATAACAGACCGACTATAAAAGATATCGTAGCTATATATTACGTACTTTATAACGGACCGACTATAAGAGGTATTATAGCTTAATATCGCCTTTTTTACTCGGTATAGCCTAGACTAACTATAGTAGACCGGCTATAAAAGGTATCGTAGCTATTATAGATCTTCCGGGGCGGACCGACTATAAAGGTATTATAGCTATCGTAGATTTTCTATAGCGAACCGACCGTAAAAGGTATTATAGCCTTTTATATCGCCTTTCCTACTCGGTATAGCTTAAGCCGACCGTAGTAAACCGGCTATAAAAGGTATCGTACGTAGATCTTTTAAAGCGGACCGACTATAAGATATTTTAGAAATACTACCTATACGGTTACGGTTAGTTAAATAAAGGATTATTAACTAAGGACTCGAAGGTATAATAAAAGCCGTAACGAAAGCTATAGCGGAAGCTAAACGATTAGACTCGAAGGCTAAAGGTCGAATTCGAAGGCGATATAAAGATAGAGAGATAGCTACGATTAGACTTAAAGGTCGAAGGTCGAAGGCGATATAAAAGACAGAGATAGCTACTATTAGACTCGAAGGCTAGGGGTTGAATTCGAAGGCGATATAAAGACAGAGAGATAGCTACGATTAAACTCGAAGGTTAAAGGTCGAGGGCGATATAGAAACAGATAGCTACGATTAGATTCGAAGGTCGAGGGTCGAGGGTCGAAGTAAACCTTACGATATATATGTCAGCTTTAAATATACTTTAAAAACATATATTATACTCGATATACACTTTAAAAATATATATCAGACTCGAAAATACACTCTAAAAACATATATCAGACAGTGTTTTAAGAGTTAAGACCTGCCGAAAATAGAGAAAATTTACTCTCGCTTGACAGGGATCTGGGGGACCTTCCCGCCTGTTTATAACGAGACGTATGAGAACATTTACCAGAACGTCTCGGTCCAACACTGGGAGTACTTCGACGACAATCCATACTACGACTACATCCTCAATAACTATTCCGTGGTCAATTCCAACGACGACTTCTACGTCGTCAACAAGTGGGCACCTCCGGGAGGATATCTGAACCGCATCAACCTGACCAAGACCTTCCGAGGGACGCCTCCCGATGACACATATTGGCGCCCATACGTGTTTGACCAGAGCAATGTAACCGATAACCCATCCGAGTCAGACGGTCGTGTCCTGGGATCAATTGTACCACTCTGGAACGACTATGGTCCCAATGCATCCGTATACTCTGAGGCCTACTACGCCTGGCGAGACGGTATCCCGGCTCTGGCGGACAAGCAGTGGGGAGGTAACCTGTCCACTGCAGACTTCCAGTCCATCTTCGAGAAATTGCGCGCCGCTGCTCCGGGACAGAACCTCGACCGTGCTATTCCGTCCAGTGGCGACGTGATCTTCAACTACACCATCACCACCAACGGGTCCTTCGGAGACGTCTCGGCCAACGCCTTCACCGTCGAGACAGACTGCGCATCAGCAAATGGCGTCCTTTCACTGACCCCAGCCTGCTCCGTCACCACGCCGCTCACCTCCAAAGGCCGAAACTACACCCTCACCCTCTCCAGCCTCACCATCTCCTCCCTTGTAGACCCCACCAACGCCACGCTCATCACTGGCGGCGACTCGATCCTCCTGCTCACGCCGAACATCACGTTCCTCGCAGGTGGCAATTATTTCCGCCTCAACACCTCGCTGCCCCTGGACGAGCTGGTGGACCTGAGTATCATCGGCAGGGGGAATAGGACGTTTGTGTCGGTGAACTCTGCGCCGGAGGAGGAGTTCTTGGCTAAGATGGGGATCAATGGAGAGTACTTCCACTGGGCAGAGATTGCTTTCGAGGCGCCTCTGCGGCAGGTGGGTGGTGAGGGGAGTGGGTGGAGTGGGACGTTGGGTGGGTTTAGTTTGACTTCTGTTGCGTAAGATAGGTTTACCCCTGTTATGGGATAACTTCTGTTGTATAGGCGGGAATGAGGACTCTTCTTGTACATAATGAATGGAATTCCAACATGAGATAACAGATGGCCAACCTGGTTCAATTTTCAGAGTATTTTGCCCTCTTCTATAGTAACATCTGGACGTTTACCGCGAAGGTCATGTCTCGAGTACGGTGAAGGAGCCACAATTCATGGGTTGAACTAGTAAGCCTTAGTGTATCAGCGGTGCTGTTATGATCGACCAGAGACAACTAGCTTATGCCAAAGTGTATGTCGTCCCACAGAACGACGGAGCGAGTACGGCAGGCATTTCCTGCTCTATCATGAACTTGAACTTGTAGCCTGTGCAGTGTCCCGGCATGAGAACTTTCGGCTGAAGACTCTTCAGATCCGCCAGGGAATTCGCCAGTTTCTCAGGATGGTTGTCAGCCAGGTGAAACCCGCCCACCACTGCATACAGGGGCAGGCCGGCTCCAAGTTCGATGGCATGCCTGCAGACGTTGACGATTCCCGCATGACTACAGCCAGTGAAGACGACCAGGCCCTTTCCTTTCAAGTTGCAGATGACCATGCGCTCGTCCACGATCGCTTCATCAGAGATCCAAGCTCCGGTCTCCTTCACAAACCGCAAACCGCCCCTGATACCGACCTCGTATGGCGTCTCGCGTGGAATCTTGCCCGAAGCAAGGAAGAGGCCGCCCAGGACCGTATGGAGTTTGTCATACTTCTGCACGATGCCACCGGCACTTTCGATGTCACCAAAGGTAGGGTCCGCCTCCAAGCTCACGATCGACCCTGTAGGCGTCACCATACCCCTATAATCCGGCCTGTCTGGGTGCAAGTCGACCGTGACGCCGTGAGGTTTTATGTCAGCGCCCGGCTGTATCTTGGCCGCATTGATCATCCGTATCGCCTCGAGCATCCCGCCGCTATGATCACGGTGCCAGTGCGACAGGTGGATGTGCTCGATGGAGGATATATCAGCGCGGAGCCTGGTCGCGTTGCGCTCCCAGGCCGACTCCTCGGGCCCCGTGTCGAACAGCATAGTATGTTTCTCGTCCCCTTTTGTAGCTGTGATCATGAGCGACAGCCCGTGTGCGCCGCAGCAGATGTTTTCCATCTTGATCTCGGCCTTTGCGTCGCCTCGGTCATGGCCTGGGGGAAGGGGGTCCAGGGGCTGGCCTTGAAATAGGCCGGTATATTGCACTGCGGGGTTGTTACTCGGTGAGATAGGATCGACTTCATTGTCGACGATGACTTTGATCTCGATGCTGTCGACTTCGACTAGACCGTGGGACGCCATGGCGCTGTTTGCTATGAGTGTGATATACTCAATGTTGAGTTGAGTGAGACAGACAGTGGTCAACTTGATGCGAGAGATGAAGTCACTGCTGCTTGGCTGATCGTCAAATCAGCCGAGGTTTTGGCGCTCGCTAAAACCTGTGAAGTAACGTGAAATCACCGACTCCCGACGCCGGTCTCATCATCTCCCTCAAGGTTCTTGACATGCAGCACTCGCTCATTCTTTGTCTTGCAAAACCCCCGTGATACAGACCGGTATCCATCAGAGCAATCAATCAACCACCGAGCGACTGTATCAGCCCCAGCAGCAGCGCATGGTGGCGCAGTCGGAGCCCCAGTGCGTGATATCGCCCGCCACATGCCAGGCCGACACGGACGTCGAGGAGCAAAGCTTCCTGCGATTTGAGAGAGAACACACCGAATTGACTAAACATGGCCTGGGATGCCATTCTCGCACAGCAGTTGCACGCTCAAGGCGCAACTGAACGAGTGAGGATTGAAGAGACCGAAGCCAACTGAAGCAGACGAGCCACGCGTGTGGATGGTGCTCACTGTACCGCCGTTGGTAACCTCGGGAAGCCGACCCTCGAGAATTATTTTCGGGCAGAATGGAGACAGCGTCGTCAGCAACATTAGCGACGCACCACATAGGCGCAGTTTTTCAACGGGTGGATATGTTGCGCGGTCACGCGCGTCAAGAGCCCATCGCTTCCACGCGTTCACGACTCGGGCATCCGGTACGAAATCGACCTGTCTCAAGACCTTCCAAGACAGGGCTGACACGAAAATGTCAGCCACGGCAAAGGAAGAATGAGAAGCTATCGGTCCAAATCATATATACCAGCTTCAAACATCCCTGTGCCTCGTGGAAACTTCTTGGTCCCCCTGTCCTTTCACGGGTGTCGGTCAGGTTTCTGATCTTATCAACCTCCCGAACCAGAGATTCACTCATGCCAAACTCGGGACGATAGAACATGTCGCAGGGATGGCGATCTTTGGTCTCCCCTGACTGGCAACAGACATAGCGGGTCGGTGGGCCCGACGCGTAACAACACACACGGCCGAGAGTCTTCGACTTCTGAAATACTCATTCCCATCAAGACCCTTCCTTTCGTCACCTACCAATGCCATCTCTGGAGCTGCATAGTTATCCACAGCAATAACCATTCACCTACCGGCTTACGACGGCATTCCCGCACTTTGCTCTTGCCAGAGGAACAAGAGCCACACCAGTCCGTGACTATGCCCACATGCCGTAGACTTGCTCCAGGTCTACCTGGGGTAGCCCTGGTCAAAGGGTCAAGTTGGAGGTGTAATGGACTGCGAGTCCCCATGAGGTGAGGCGATCATTCGTTTTGATCAGCGGCGCAGGCCAACAATGGATCAAAATGATATTGTGCTGACGTCCTCAGCGGTCTTTTGGGCGGATGTTGATCCCCCACAGATCCCGTTTGCTCCTGTCGCTTGAGTTATCCTCCTCGATGTACTTGGATGCCCGTATATGTAGATAATAAGCCTATGCCCTCTCTGCGAAATGTAGTCTCATTTGAGTCTGTCATGTTTGCTCAAGATGTTTCCCCAGCTTTCATCATTGCTCTTATCGGTCTCCGTTCTCTTCATTACCCTTGGGAGGCCGGCCCTCGCCGACGAGTTCTCACCGGACTACGACACATATAATAATGCGGAACTTGGCAAGCTGCCGACCCAAAGCTTTGTATCAAACAAGAGCATCATCTCACCTCTGCTTCAGGTCAATATCTGGGACAAGGAAAGGATATCGACCACCGGCGGATCGCATATATTCATTCGCCATGATTTCCAAGAGTCTGCAGTCCTGATCCTTGACGCACGGGACCTCAGCGTCGTTTACGTCGACAGGCGGTACGATCGCGTCAGTGACATCCGGGTCCAAAAAGATGGCCATAAGAATTATCTCACATTCTATGAGGGGCCGATTGTGGACGGACATGGCGATGGAAACTCGGTGATGTATGACGACCATTATAATAAGGCGTACGAGATCACGGCACAGAACCTGTCGGTTAAAAGTGACCTCCACGAGTTTCAGCTCACAGGCCATGGGACGGCGCTGGTCACTGCCTACGAACCTGTCCGGTATAACCTGCGGCCGTGGCGTGGTTCCTCAAGAGGGTATATGCTTGATGGTGTGTTCCAGGAGATCAATCTGGAGACGAAGGAGGTCGTGTTCCAATGGAGGGCGCTGGACCATATCGACCCCAACGACTCTTTCTATAAGGTTGAAAGAAAGTGGGATTTCTTCCATCTCAACAGCATTCAAAAGGTATGGCACAAAAGAGACAGCTGCGAATGGCATCCCAAGACTGACCCTTCGCTAGTCCGTGGACGGTAACTACCTCATCTCTGCGCGACACATGCACTCGATTTATCTCATCGACGGCAAGACCGGCGATATTATCTGGACACTAGGTGGCAAGAAGAACCAATTCAAAGAGCTGGCAGCAGATAAGGGTGCTAATCCATCCAGCGAGGAGCTGCTTTCATTCTCATGGCAGCACCATGCGAAGTTCTACCCCGGCAGTGACGAGAGAGAAATCACGTTCTTCGACAACCACGGCCTCACCACCTCCCACCAAACCTGCAACGGGGACTGCTCCCGCGGTCTGCACATCCGCCTCAACTTCGACAACGACAGCGAAAAGGACGACAACTCAAAGCCAACCGCACAGATCGTACGCGAGTTCCTACACCCCCAGTCCCTACAAGCACAGTCGCAGGGCTCCGTACAGCCCCTCGAGGATCACAGCGGGAACGTCTTCATAGGATGGGGTCGCTGCCCGAGCTTCACGGAGCACACGGCCGACGGGGAGGCCGTCATGGACGTTCAGTTCAGCCCGTGGCACACCGAGGCCAACACCATCGCGCTGGACAACTACCGCGCGTTCCGGATGGACTGGAAGGCTACGCCCGGGTGGAACCCAGATGCCATGACGATGCTCGAGGACGGCTCGGTCAGTGTCTATGCCAGCTGGAACGGGGCGACAGAGGTGAGCGCGTGGGCCTTCCTTGCCAGCAACGACTCGCAGGACCTCCGCGACTACAACCAGGTCGTCGCTATCGTCCCCCGCGCGGGATTCGAGACTTCCGTGGCGCTGGAGTATCCTGCTAGGTTTGTTCGCGCCGCGGCGCTCGATGCCGACCACAACATCATTGGGTCCTCGGGCGTCGTGAACGTCCGTCTCGAGAAGGTGGAGGAAACCGACAAGCCTGTCTCGAGCGTGCTGAAGCCTGCCGCCGACGTCGTCATCACTGATGCGGATGATGGCAGCTCGTACTACAGCGTCTCGGCGCATCACGACCCTGATGATAACAACTCCGGAGCTGCTAATGGCTGGCCTTATGTCTTCGGATGTTTCTTGCTTATTGGGTTGGGATTGACTGCGAAGTATACATGAGTGCCCCACTGGATAGTTCTGGAGAGTTCACTTACCACACATACCTCGCGAATTATCACGGCCTGGTCGCTGTGCTATCGCAGTTCCGGAGCACCTGAACGTTCACGAAGGGTCACTCCTAGCTACGTAGACGGTCCTCGCGCCAGCATGCCCACTTGGCTTCACGGTCGATCACGGAGACCTGCGACGCCAATCCAGCCGGGAAAACCCCTTACTGAAGGAGGCAATCCATGAGTTGTCCAGGAAGCTGACCCAAGCGCGCGGATCATATCAGTGCCGAGGAATTGCCGTCTCGGCGCTCCAGTGGAACAGCCCAGTACGAGGTCACCTCCCGGGCAAGGCTACAGGGGCTTTGTTCCATATCCGCAATCGCGGATGACAATCTGCGAGACTAGAGTGAGGGAATGGGGTAAAAGAGGGGCAATGGAACGGCCAACATGTCCGAGGTTGAGTGTTCTCCGGCGGTAACAACCACATTCGAACCCTTGGTGGAGGCAGCATTGCATGGCAATCTTAGTAAGATGTTTGGATTTGCTATTGGGTCAAATTCAACGGGCATCACTGCGAAGATACCCCTGTCCGGATTGCGAATATGGAGACTGCCGTGAGCGATCGATGGTTGGTTGCTTTCACGCGACGCTCTTCCGCTATCATGCGACGACATGGTATGGCGGTGACTTTTGCTCCGGGGGGAAGAAAAGCCCCAAGACACTTGCAGGCATATGGGCTCAAGATGGAAAATAAGAGGTTGGAAACCCCCTGAAATGGCATTAAGCTTTACCTATATCACTTATTAAATCATCGTCCTACTCCTCGCCCGGCCCACAAACGGTGGTGGCCCGCCGTTCAACCACTGCGGCTCCCTCTTGGGCTCCGCCGCAAGCAACGAAGCCATACTGGCTTCAGCATCTGTGACCTTCTTCCCCGTGCCGAGTTCCAAGAATCCCGGCTCATTCCCACCATGGAACCTGACCCACATCCGGCCCGCATCCTCCTTGATCCTGGCCAGTTCAGGGGCCGACCGACCGTTCTCCCGGATGAAGTTCTGCATACTGTCCATCCTGTTCACGGGCCTCGGCGCTGTCGAGCCTGGGTCATGAAGGCCGAGGAAGATCAAGGGCAGGACGCTTCCCTTCCACACGGGCTGGTCGGGGTCCCGGTAGTTCTTGACCAGGGTCCACGACAACAGCAGTGCGCAGAGGAGCACCAAGACGGCCGGGAAGAAGACCCAGCGCCAGTCGAAGTACGTACAGGTGCTGTTCTCGTACACCAACCCCAACACATTCGACTTGGTGAAGTTGTCCCCCTGCATGACATCAGGCCCGTTGCCCGTCGCGCGCAGCTTGTTCGTCACGGCAGTGGCGAAGTCGTCGATGGCGGTGTTGAGGCTGTCAAAGGTGGAGTCCTTGTCGCCCCACAGCGGGGTGAGCCACCAGGAGTCGTAGCAGCTGAGGTGGCCCGCCTGCATGTCGTCGTAGTAGCAGCTCCCGCTGAACAGCGTGTTGCTCATGAACGACTCCATGGCTTGGGCGTAGATGGCGTCCATCTTGTACAGGCACGCGTTCGGCACGCTGGTGTTGTAGTCCTTCCCGGTGTCCTCGTCCTGCAGGGTGATGTTGGCCCACGTCCGGCCCTCGACGTGCGGGGCCTTGCTCATGTTGGCGGGCGTGTACCATGTGCCTGCCTCGGCGAGGGAGCTGGTCAGGTTGGACGTGTTGAAGTTGATGCCGTCCTCGAGGATGCAGGGGGAACGGATCGCGGTGTAGTTGTAGTAATACGTGTATTCTGTCGTCTCCTGCTTGTTAGGAAGGGCCGTATGTGTGCTGACGAGCTCCTCGGTGTAGGTGTCCCCGAGGTATTCGCCGTGGTACTCCTTCATGCACGGGTACAGGGTGCACGATGCCGCGATGTAGCCGCCCAGCTTGTTATAGTACTCGACGGTCGACACGTTGTGTGGGCATTCGTAAAACCCCGTCCCCGGTATCTGGGTGCATGGAGACGTGGTGGCGAGCAACATGCTGAAGTTGCTGATGGCGACGCTCGAAGCCAGGGCGAATTCCTCAGTGAAGAGGTCCTCGGCCCAGGTCAGGTTGCTGTATCCCACCCACATGTACTCGCCACTCCTGTAGTTAATGTAGGCCTCATTGTCCGGCAGAGTCAGGTTCCCTCCATAGTTCGGCCCCGTCACGTAGTCTGTCGTATCGAGACATGCGCTACAAAGGCCAACAGTCGCATGCGTGACACCGGTGCCGAAGTCCGACCAGGTGCAGTTCGTACCACCACACGTAACCTCGACATTGTTGTCCTTGCCATCCGGGTACGTCAGGCCCTCAATCATGGCGCTCTTCATGTCTACCTCGACCTCATACAGTCCGGCCCCAATACGGTAATACGATGACGAGCCGGGCGCGTAGTTCGCCATGGGGATAGCCGCCGTCGCATTCGGTATCGACTGTGGACACGTGGCCGTCTTCAAGGCCTGTTGGGTAAAGGGACCCACCGCCAGACTCGCGATGGTGACCAACGCCGCCGCCATCCCCAGGAATCCGGCGGATGTCCACCCGTAATTCCACAGCACGACGCCCATCAGCTTGAGACTCCCAATCATGGACCGGGAGGCCGAGTCGAAGTCCTGCAGGTGGTGCAGCGGCCGGGTGCGCTCCGTGAACCACGTCCACTTGACCTGGCCGAGGATCTCGGCGACGGCGGCGAGCATGGACGCGCGCAGGAAGGTGGACAGGGTGGTGATGACGGTGCTGAGGTTGATGCTGAAGGGCCACTCGGGCATCAGCTTCCCGTCGTACAGCGAGAGGAGGATGATGATGGCGGCCATGAGGGCGGTGGCGACGAAGATGGTCACGATCTCGAGGCACCAGTGCCGGAGGATGTGACGGAGGTGACTTGGCTGCGGTGCAACCTTCGTGGGGCCCAGGCGATTGACCGCAGGCGGCTTGGGCTGGTGGTCTTCCTGGAAGGGCCATGCAGGCACTTCGGTTTCCGTGGCCAAGGGTGATGAGGTCTTTGGGGACCATGATCCGAGTCCCGGGGAAGCTCGCCATGCAGAGAGGCCGTCGCTGCTCTTGCTCATGGTCGGGGAGGCTGGCTCGATCCCCAACGAGTTTTCAACAGTGCTGACATTTGAGATGTAGTTGTCGTCGCGGGCTCGTGGGCGCTGCTGGAGCTCGATATCCGACGGCGATGCGGCAGATGCGGCCATGTCTCAGGAAATCAGAGGACAGTTCGCCACTTGCCTTGCCACCCAACTGGCACCAGAGACAGACAGTTTACCTGCAAGAAGTCGTCGTCGGGGGTATATTGAAAAGGGCAAACTTTCCTGGCTGGCTGGCCGGTTGGCTTGTTGGCTGGCTACGTTCGTGACGAAGTCAGCGCCCCCTGAGGGACCACATGCAGAATATGAAGAGGCGAATTTTCTCGAGGCCAGTACAGCTTGTCGCGATGAGATCGACCGCCAAGCCGGCGTGAAACGCAAAGTCGACCAAGCGATCATCCCTGGTCCCGAACAACCTCAAATTATCACAAACCCCCTTTAATCCAATCGGAGGCCGCGCGATGGTTGGATTGTGCTCCGGATTTACGTCGACGGCATCCACCTTTCCCACCCACTCCACCTGCAGCCCAGGGAAGCTTGTGCATGACTCGGAGCATACAGTAATTTTAAGGTTTTATGGATGCAAGGTACGAAGATAAACCCCGTTGTTCGCATAAAACACGCGTCTCCCCCCACTCGGACATGCAGTAATAGGGGACTTTGGACAATCCAGATGTCGGTCTCCTGTGGGATGCCGGACTGCATCGGCCGCTCCGTTTGGACCAACAACAAGGTGGTGCTGAGATCGACACTCTTCACTGCAACGCGAGTGCTGTCGTTATTTTGATGTTTACTGTGTAAGGTAGTGTGCTGCCTTGCCCGTATTAGTATATTGCCATGTCTAATTGCGCGTGGGTATATTTGTCGATGATGGTCTCACCAGCGGATCGACTGATGCACTCCATTAAATGTTTCAAGGTGTATAAACCCACGGTTTTGCAACTGCTTCGGATACATCGGAGAATTCGAAACTGTCAGGTCCCGATTAAGTACTCCGTAATTATGATATGCTCTCCATAAGGCCCGACTGCTGACATGAAAAAACAAGCTCGCCGTCCTATGTGGAAGGGCGTTACCACACATGTCTTTTTGTTCATCCCGTCGTTGATAAAGATCGCAGTCATCAGGGACGCCGTATCTCTCGCAGTCCTTACGACCAGACCACGATGACCTGACATTCCAAGATAAGCATCACCGAGACCCTGTGAGGTAGCCATGAATGTCGTCTTGATCCTAGCCAAGAGATTGACAGGATTCTGGTCATATTCAAATGTTGCTGGCGCTCGGGAGAATCGCGTCGAAAGGCGCGTACCCATGAGCGATGTCGGTCATTTCGTCGAAGGTGGAGTTACGCTTGGGGAGGATGGGAACGGTACTGACGGATTCAAGTATGTGTGCAAGTCAGCTCGCTGCATCGATGCCTCAGTGATAATGATGGCGTCCGAGTTCACTTCGCCGCTCAGTGGCGGCGTGAAGGACCGAAAAGCTCGACACTACTCCGTATTGCCCTGGAGATTTCACCTGCACGCAAGGTTACATTGAGCAGTGGTGTAGGAGACGATGTGACCCTGTTGCCAAGGCGCCGGAGGGTACATGTATGAGGGAGACCTGCCCAAGCACTGGTGTGTTTGGTGAAGTTATATTGAGATTCTTACCTTGATTGAAGCTACAGTCCATGATCTCCCAGGAAACTGTCAAGTCGTCAATGTCCGTCGAAGTACGGCCTCAAGCACCTAGGCAGCGCCTGGCAGCGAGACAAATACACATGGTTCCTTTCAGTGGCGTGATATTACACCGAGGGTAACCACCGGCACTATCGCACGGTGTATCATCACTAACCCCTTGCTTTTGAGATGCAAGACATCACAATAACACGGTAATTATTGAGCAAGCGATGACGTTTCTTCCCAGAAGCAAGTAATCAAGTGTAGCATACTGCGGCACAGGTGGAAGATTTGGATAGAACATCAGAGAAACAAACACGGGCTGCACCAACCGAAACAATACATGGTGCATCCAATGAATACTACGGACGTGTACAATAAGTGGACCACCCACATCATCTTGGAACCCGAGCGCCGGCGGCGTCCCAACATTCTGTGCCATCTCTTCTCCGTCTCTTCATCACCTTTTCGAATTGCCAATACCTCCCCAGTATCGGGTTCCGGTGGTTCTAGCATCCTCCCATATCGTGCAAGTACCGCTATGGCTTCAACAGACGAACCCCGTGCCTATCTCGCCAAGTTGGAGGCCATCCAACTGGCTGACGCGGCCCGCTTCGAGGACTTCCAGCAGGCCGACAGAGAGCGCAAAGGGCTCATTGCCGAGATCATGGTTAAATACACTGAACTTCTTGAAGATCATAAGAACCTCCAGATAGACTTTAATACCCTCCAAAAGACGACTAGAAGTTTGTATAGGGAGAGCGAGCTGAAGGACAGAGAAATAGCCGACATGAAGCTTGAACAAGTACGTGTTCAGTGGATGCTTGCATCACCACTGAATTTCTTCCTTGCTGTCCTTGAGCCTTTAACTTCCATCTTGACAACAGAAATCATAGTGAAACTAATGCATTATAGGACTCCAATCCTATAGTTGGTGTATTTATTGATGGCGACGGAGCCAAGTTTGAGGAAGAATTGTGAGCATTTCTGGTCCATGATACCACCCGGCCAGTGGTTTAACCCCTGAATATTAAACATTTCTTGTCTTTAGAATCAAAGACGGAGTCGAGGGTGGAGAGAAGGCTGCTCATTCCCTCCATACCGGTATCAAGAAGCAGCTGAAAAAAAGCTATCCCGACATCAATACAGATGGATGGCAAATTATGGTTTGGTGTATCGCCGCCATGGATGGGCTCGTCAATGTGTACGAGACGAACCTATCGCAGAAAGATGGGTTTTCCGGTGTGAACTTTACGAGCGCCTTTCGTCGATTCGGTATAGGTTTCAACAGAGGTGCTCACTATACTTTTAACTTCGTTGACGTTGGAGGTGGGCGAGGCCTAAAGTTGAAGGAGATCACGGATGCGAAGCTGCGTGAAACTTTCAGAATGAGTAAGTCGCACATTTCCTGGTTTTATATACATCTCTTTTGTGAAGCGCTAGGTGGAAGCATACACGGTACCTCGGTAGGAGGAAGGAGGAGAAAATATCGGACTATGCGGTACACCAAACATCCAAGGATATGCCCGAGCGTCTATACTGAAAAACGACTTCTGCCTCTTGATATTACATTCTGACATATATCTTCTAGTGCTACCTCATTGTAAACACGTCTTCTTTGCGGGCTGCCACGACGAGGGCTATGTCTCGTTCCTCAGTCCGTACAAGCTCGATCAGAATATCGCACCCAAGATCACGCTCATCGAGACCTATAATACCATGCCAAAGTACTACGAGCTAGGATTCAAGATGACCAGCTTTCCAAAGATCTTCCGCCAGCAAGACTTTCCCCCACCCGGGCCTGCGCTACCCAGCCCCCCGTCGCCACAGCAGACAAGGTCAAACAATGCTGTGTCTTTGTCCAATGCGGCCTCACCACCTGCAACTGTCGAGAGGCGTTCAACCACACCTGTCTCCGCGTCGGGGCCAGGATCATCATGGGCGGCTGTCGGGAAGAGCGGTCTGCCACTGAACAAGACCATCGACATCGCGCCGACCAAGAAAATGTCCGGTTCCGCGGGAAAGAAGTATTACCTCCTCAACAAAGACAACGAGCGCGTGGACGAGCCCTTGCGGGCTCCCTCGGCCGAGCTCTTCGACCGATACAATATGCGCATCAAGAACGAGAACCGGGGCCTGAAGTTCTGCAACACCTGCAACTTTCAGGGGCCGGACAAGTGCACCCACACGGGGGAGTTCAAGCACGGCGCCAGTAATCTGCCGCCGGCCGAGTTCGAGGTTTACCGGTACCTGGTTCGCACGACCAAGTGCCCGAGCGAGCTCGCATGCCGCAAAGTGGATTGCCCCTATTCCCATCATTGCAACTTCGGCTCCAACTGCAAGAAAGACCACGCATGCAAGTTTGTTGATACGCATCATATAAGCAGGGTAAGTGCCGTCGAATCGATTCCAGGTAACGGGCCGGGCTAACAGTATACAGGTGCCGCATCGGAAGATATTTGAGGATAATTCGTCCCAGCTGGTATAATCACTAAACGCTATAGGGCTCCAAGGTCCCGTATTCGTATTCATAACTATGACGCATCGATTGTGCGGGACTTGGGATACCCAAGACTATGACTACGCTGTTCAACACTGTGTTGTCTATATGACCTCTGGTCTCGCCCAATACAGGTCAGAATTGGGGGAAGGGGTTGGGAGATGCAAAAGAGTGATTCAACATCGAGTATCTAAGATAGTTTACGCTTTCTTACAATTATTCAACTCCAAATTGCCATTTCATGGAACTCGTGGCCTTCCAAAAGTGTAGCACCACGGTTCTATGATCTCCACGGTGTAATCCAAGTCTGGGTTCAGGAGCTCGTTCGTGCCGAAGCGAGTGCCCCTAGAGGAATCTCGATAGTGGTCTCGTCGAGGAGAGCTGCCAGGCCGCGTTCTAGGTCGTCTGTCGGTTCTGACTTGGAAAAGTCGCGCAAGGACACCCTAACTGGCTGGAACTTCCTCTTCCCGGCTTCGCCATTTATAGCATCCCCAGAGGCTTTTATGCCAAGGCCTCCACCGCTAGACTTTGGTGGGGACAACGCGAAGGCTGAGGCTACGGATGCGCACATGGTTAGCCCCGGCGATATCGTCGATATCAAACATGGAGGTGATGTACCAACCATCTGTGGCTGCTTAGAGAGCTTGTGGGACTTCCTTGATGGTGTTGCCTCCAGATGTCCATCATCGCATCCAGGTGAGCCACCATACTCCTGATCGTAATCGTGAAGCTCTTCCAGTCAAGAATCCCCTGAAAGCATGTGGGGCGTTATCATTAAGTCGAATCAGATCCTGCCAGCTCCAGGTGCCATGGTCACCTCGCCCGTCTGCCTCGGTGATGGTATGTGGGCGGTTCGACGTGGGGTTGTCGGTGTTTACAGCATAGCGACTAGTTGGTGCATGTAAGCCAACATTGAAGCAGAGGTGTCAGCTTCATTGAAAATAAATTCGGAAGAGGTGTAATCGAGAAATTGTGAGAGGCCAACGCCGCCTTTATTATTGAACCTGTCAGTTAGACTCAGCGTGATACGTGTCACGATCGATTGAACCGGGTCTTTCGTGGTGTTGTTCGTTGTTGTCTGTTCTGTCTAGGTTCGAAGCCATTGTAAAGGTCAGGCTGGGAAGTAGGCCTGGCAGCCTGGTGATTCGCGGCAATTCTCACCGCCTGCCTAACTGGGCCATTCCCATATGCCTGTTCTACAGAACCGTAAAGACCTGGAATGTAGTAGCCATTTAGGGTACAAGCGGTAGTTCTGTGTTGGTGTGTCTTCTATTAAGGTACGGAGGGGCCTTAACGCCAGATAGATGTATCTACAGACAAGTGGGGCCGAGGAGCTACCCTAGGGTACCTAGGCGGTGGCCCCCTATTGGCCACCACATGGAATAAAGTGAGACAAGAGGAATATATATATGCATTACATAGAAGTTTGGTAGAAATTGGTATAGGGCAGGTAATCATTGAAACTCGTCAGAGACTTAGAACCTGTGGAATAGTTCAACCTTTTTGTATATAAAATCTTCGAGGCTCCAACGCTGTTTCGAATTCCTAGCTGTGGACGGTTCAGACTCACTTACGGCCATATTTGATTCATGCCAGGTACTGAGTCTCGGAAACAACACCTCCTGAGTCACTTTCTGATTGCTAACATTGTAAATCAGACATACGGTTAGGTGCCACTCCGTTAGATAGGACATCTCGTGCACCAAACCTTTATCCCCGGTTATTGTATGCGGTATCATCGCAAACACGGGCAACTACAAACCCGAACAACCCTGCAAGCAGTTTGATCACATTGCTTGGTACGTGGCTCATATCATTGCGGGCACACTGACACGACATCCAGGGTCCTCACTGGTGGCCAGCCCAGCACCACTGGCACGGAGGTAAAGGTGACTTATATCTAGTAAGCCCATGTTTGATGCTGTGACATGTGAAGACCGAACCACTGATTAAACATGCTGAGCATAGCCATCTCTATCCTATCACGACATCTAGAAGAAGTCCGCCATAGCACTGGCCAAGCCCCCGGCGACCAGCTTGTGGACCACATGTCCGGGGTAGTAGTCTTCTTACCTGACGACGCAGGTTGTGCCGTCCGTGATAGAGCATGTAATATCAGTCTCGAGCCCGTGAATGTGGGGTTATTCAAACACCCAGAAGTACGGCGTGGCGTCGACCACCTTGGGCGGTAACGTCGGCGTTAGTGGTCCTATATGCCTGGAAGTTTCTGGAGAGCTTGGTGTTGAAGGAGTCGAGATTGGAGATGACAATGTCCAGGGTCCTTCTGTTGGTCGGAGGCGGGAGCTTTGTAGAATGCCAAATAACACACGTTATTTTTAATGCAATGAGTACAAGGTATGTGTATCCTTTTTTGATCATGGTGAGGGAGATTGATAGGGACAGCACTCAACCCACAGTTCCTCACGTCCTGATCCTAGAGCTGTTGCAGGAGTTAGGAATAACCTTCATCGCTCGAGGAAGCCGAAACTGTTGGTGATGTCGCTAACGCTGCGGCTTACGAAGAAACAACAGCGACAGTTGAAGACACGCCGGACACGCCAGGGGTGCATGGCGAGATGAGGTGTTTGTTCGTGATACAAATATTCAGATTCGTATTATCGCATCAATTCTGGGGGATAGAGGTTGGTTGGGAATTCTTGAGTTGGGAGACAAGGTCGGAGGCGACGTCGATTTAAGGTTGCGGCTCTGTGCCGATCTCCGTGTAAGACAACAACAAGGGTCTCCCTGCACTCGGCCTTCCAAGCTGTCACCGCATCAGTTCTGCGTACCAAATATCACATTATGTTGTCATATTCCATGTAAATGCTTACTTTTCCATGGTTATAAGATTAAAAACGAAGGAGTGGGACCATGATACGTGAACAATGCGATGCGAGTTGAGGAGTTGAGTACGAATGCAGTTCATCACCTGGGGTGGTGGTACGTACCTTTGATGAACACTACCTGGATACTTAATGGACCACGGCTGGTAAAAAGTGCCGTATTATTGAGATACACTTCATGTAGCTTGTACGGACAGACTTTGAGCTGCAATCTTTTTACAAAGAGAGCCATATGGAACTCACCTCCGACCTTGCCGTCCCCTCCCCGGCTCTCCCAGCAAACTGGAGAGCTTCGTTAGATGTATACTAAGTTCCAGGTAGTTTCTTGCATTAGCCAGAGTGATAATTACCGCCTGTAGAGCAGGAGAGCTGCAACTTTGCAGCTCCAATCTCCGGTAGAGGTGGCCAAAGCTTAGACACCTGGCCAGCTACAGAATACCTAGGTACTGAGATAGGTATCAGGCCCTCCAATCGACTGGAAGCTTCAGCCCCAGTCCAGGCGTATGTGCACACATTTTGCTACAAAAAGTCTCGATGCTTGTTGAGCTTTAGCCAACTTCCTTTCTACCTTCTTCGAAACCATCCCCATCACGGCAACGTACACTGGAGTTTATCCTGCAGAGCTCTCCTGTCATTTCGTCAGTACCAATCATAACTCTCCTCCCTTGTCATACAACTCCCCCATCCTTCCATGATACACTTCTACTTTTACTTTGAAAGTTCATATCTTCCTTGACTCTCTCACCTACACTACACGTCGCGCTGATCCAATTGCTCACTTAGGCTGATTTCTAATCTCGAAGTGTTCATCACCGACGCTCAACATGGACGCAGGCGGAGACCCAGGCCAAGAAGGCCTTCGCGGTCAACAGCCCACCCTCCGATCGATACGACAACAGGTTCGCCTGTTCGTCCAGAACGGCATTTCCATTCCAGGTTTCGACACCATTCAAGGCTCCTCGAACCCCTTTCTGAATTCACTCGTCAATCTGGCGCGCAAGGAAGGCGACCCCGATGGCGCAGTTGTCGATAACATTGCCGCATTCCTCGCGCGCGCAATGGTCCCCTACTCGCGCATCGCGTCCTTCGCCATCCAGCCAAACGACCCCCACGAGTACCGCGCGGCCCTGGCCGAAGGCGTTCAACGCGCCGTGGGCCTTTCTCCTACCGACATCTCAGCCAATGACTTCTTCAGACTTCTGAATGACTTGGTCATGAATGTTGACGTGCATGCTTGCGACCTTGCACAGCCGTTTCGAATGCTCCATACACTTGTCACAGATTTCCTGCAAGCGCGATATGACATCTCCCGGCCTGAGCAGTATATGCGAGATGCACTGCAGTATCGAGCCTTCAAACTGAAAGATGGCAATTACTGGGATGATCTCGCCGCCTCGCTCTTCCAATCATTCGCCTGGTTGAACCAGAACCCCAAATTCATCGATTCAGCGACAATGCCACCTCTCAGCTGGGATGACCATGATAAGGTCATGGCCCGCGAATTTGATGGCAAGTTGGGTATGTGTCGACTCGTCCACTTGGCTATTCCTACCATGATGAGATAATGACTGACGGGATCCTCCCAGGAAATGTATTGGCTGACCTCCGGTGCTGGAAGAACACGCATATGATTCTTGTATCGGATGCCGTCAATCAGCAGCGCAGTCAGAATCACCCTCGCGACGAGGTCCCCGATGATGATGAATCCTCCAACAATGCTGCGAAACCCAGGCGAGCAAGGTTTTGCAAGCGAAAGCGGATGGCTGCGAGAAACAGGGCTCAACGGGAGAATGAGGAAGCAAACATTGAACTCAATGGCGAACACACAAGCAATGACGTTCACAAGGGCGATATCCATGCCGACCTCGACGATGATACGCCCACAGCTGGTCGCGACGAGGCACTCCCTTCCATCGAAAACACAGAGGCACAGGGCTACCGCAGAGACCTCCCCGGTTACGAAGCTGACGGTAGCGAACCTCACGTCATTCCCCCTCGACAACAGACACTAGAGTGTTCAGATTTTAGTTTTGGTGATGGAGCTCAAAACGCAGAGGAGGAGCAGTCAGAGCGCGCTTCTGCCATCGTCTCGCTGACTGACCGCATGGTCAAAAAGCCACTGAAGGAGGCCTACGAAATGGTGGACAAGATACTTACAGATGCATACGAGCTGGAACATGCGAACACCATGGCCGAGATCAAGGTTCTAGAGAAGCAGCGACAGCTGCTCCACAACCAACGAACCACCAACAGGGAAATCACCCAAAAGAGGTTGGACGCCTTTTGGGGGCTGATGGACAGGTCCAACGGACCGCAGGCTGATCAATGATTAGCACGCTAAGGGCATTGCGATGGATGGTATCTCCTCGCGGAAACACGGTGGTGGTCATAGCAGCGGTGTCCAGTGCCCTGGTGGGTATTTGTCTCAGTGATGAGACCATTATGAGGCTAATGGGTGTGGTTTGTTGTGGTTATTGTATTTTCCTGTGGCCACAGAATTTGTGACAGTCGCCGGCTGTCAAGGTCAAGCTCAAGTTTTCTGGGAGGATATCATGAATGCACCATTCTGTAGTCGTAAACACCAAGCCGTGGTATGTCACACACATCCTAGGTGCTCAGGTGTTCATTCTCGGGTACTCATGCCTTCTACATACTTATATTTTTAGTCAATTGTACTATCATCTATTGTAGTCGTGTCCCTTGGTTGATTGTGATGTAGAAGACGATTGCATTCCATATATATATACAATGATAGAAAGGTGCAAAAATAGCAAGTGAATCATAGAGTCGAACCCCTAAGTCTGTGACTGGGTATATGTATGTGATCGAAATTACAGTATCAACCATTGAGCAGGTGTGGACGCGTGGTGGAACGGTATGTCGCCATTGTGGCCTATCCTGCAAAATGTGTTGCCTCCTGGAAGCTCAGCTTTCAACTGGACGGGGGAAAAAAAGAATCAATGGTTCGGATCAGTTAGGGCCACCCACATAACTGATCTGGGTCTTCAGCTTGCAGTCTCTGCAACTGAGAGAAGGTGGCTGATCGGGATGAGTTAACCTGCCCGTTCATAAAAATAATCCAAGGCTAGCAGCATGCATGCATAAATCAAACTTTTTTTTTGCTTTTTTGCTTCTTTTTTCTTTAGTGTTCATTTTCCTTCACTGATGTCTCTTTTCTTCAATAAGGCGCGTCTATAAGTTTGGTTTGTGGCAGACGAACAGTTTAGGGAGCTCGATAGGTTCAATGTTAGTGATGGCTCTAGCACTTGGAGATTTCCCTCCTCTGGATTTTATCACAGAGTTGTTTGTTCTGGGCGGCTGGCCATCTTGGTAAGCTCTACTATCTTATATGGTCAGTAGTATCTGAATTTGCGGAAACTCCGGCGCATCCATCCTGCAATGTGCCATCCTTCACTTCCTTCTTCGTCCTATCGCCCAGCCATTTGTGTGCCTTTTCCGTCCGCAGTCAACCCTCCACGCTTCATTGAAGCATCACAACCTACTTTCAACCACGACAATTTCACCCACCCTCCATACGATGTCCGCAATCGCTCCCCCTCCTCCCCCTCCCCCTGGTGGAGGCGGTGGCAATGGCCTAGGTGGCCACAATGACGGAGGACCACCCGATGTGAGACAATCTCCAGATGCCCCTGTTTGTGCCTGACGGACGCGCAGTGCTAGTCTGAACCAAACTCATGTTATTTGCATTCGTTGTTGCTCGAGCTGGAACGCGCAAACGTGGATATAATATCGCGGCTGCACATGTGTATAGGATTTGGACATGAGCCGTTGATAAACATGGCTATGCATTTAGTCAGGCTTTGTGATGGTGATAAGACGGTTGTTGGTTTAAGAGAATCTGGTATCGAAAGCTGCTTTCTTGAACAATGCGGATGCAGAAGGCTGCTTCGCTTCTGACGGCGAGGATCTCACCACACGCCCATGAGACCATTGAGGTGTATCTCAAGCTGGTATAGAGGGGATCTCACGGGAGGATATCGAGGTGATTCAGAGAGACTCATTGGAAGCTGAGAACCTATGCCATGATGGTAGGCTTCCTGAAAATAATGAAACGAATGCAGTCATCTAACAGTGCTTATGACACAGCATCTCCCGGCCAAAGATATTTCCTTCTACACCGGGGGAGGAGAATATCAGCTTGCGGACATTGGTTACGAGATGGTCCTGGTTTGGGAAGAGGTTGATACAACTACATGTACGCCAGGGGTTTGCAGGCAGAGTGGCCCAAACTCCAATATTCGGAAACATCTATCTTCTCGGGGCCGTTCCTTACAACTGCGCAACATTCAGTGGTAGGTCATCTAGTCCAATCGCTTATCACGAAGAAGATACTGCGTCGGTATTTATGCCCTCTCGATCCGGTTCAGTAGCAAGAGCTTCCGCATCTGGCACGGTCTCGTCGTCAACCAACATCTTTCCGAGAAGCCCCCAGAACTCCGCGTCGTCCCTCCCCAGCATGTTCAGCCTGTGAAAATTATACTCTGTGGCAGGTGTGGTCAGCAATGATCAGTTCCAGCTTCTAGTGGGAAACCTCACCGACTGTGGCCCGAATGCACTCCACCGCCACGGAAGTGAGGAGCACCAATGCCACGATTTGTCCAAACCCCCACACGTTCTCAGATTCGCCTGAAAGATAATCCTCGTTTGATGCACGAAGAGCAAACAGGATGTATCCGTGGAGTGGGCACTGGAGCAGGGCTACACTAAGAACCATGTATGTTGCAGTCAATGGATGTAGAAAGAACTTGATGACCATAGTGGCCGGCTTCGATATACTCTCACAGAAACCATAAGAGACTATTTTCCGAGGTTTTGACAGCCATGTAGGCGGGGGGGCCCACAGAACTGCTGAGACAATAATAACACCAGCGATTTGCCCTGCCTGTGAGGGACGGTATCGCCGGAGTTCAAATAGCGATAGGAGTTTTTCTCTAAGTCGTAAGATGGTAGGCGTCAGCGATGTGACCAATACTGATAAGAAATATATGCTCGTAATGCCAAGATATATCTCATCAACATAAGGATGAGCGGCATCATCAGTTGACAGTCTGTTGGTGTGATAGCAGGCGCCGGCAATATCATCGTCCCAACGGTGAAGTCTGAAACCGAAGATGATGATAAAGGCTACATAGAGGATCGCGAACAGATTGACGAGGAACACTCTGTAAAGGGCTGTATCGGATTTGTTAAGGACAACGACCAAGGCCGCACAAGCCGAGACTCTGACGAGCTATCAGCTGTAACTCGAGCATTATCAGGGATATGATATGTATACCCTGTGAAGTTTACTGAGTCGTAGACCACATGGAAATGGTATAGTTCTAGTGTCTTGTGCTGGGCCAGAGCACCAATCAACAACGAAATACCTAATTTCAGGAGTTAGAGCATATTCCCATATACAGCAATATTATAATCGACTAACCATTCAATGTTTGGGCATCACTTATGATCTTCAGCAGGCGACTTATAAGTTTTGTCAATAAGATGAGGTCTTGCTTTCGCTCTGTATCGAGAGAGAGTGCAAGTATGTTATCTGTCACTTGGAGTCCGTGAAACTGAGCCAAACGAGAGACTGGCCCAGGAAGATATATATGATGAAAGCTGGCGAGCTTTAACCTCAGTTCAATGAGTAGAGACCAGAGAGAAAGAACAATAGAGAGACCGCCCTGAATTATGAATGATAGGATGATCTGCAGTAATAACAGTTCAGCTGTCAGCCCATCAACGCAGAAGTTTGAACAACCTACCCCTAGTCCTGCTATATCTGAATTAGTATGTCCCACGTCCTTGCAGGCCATTGTGAAAACATCAGTTGGGAGAGGATCGGAGCTGCATTGATTCGTGCCGTGCGGTCGTGTATTTTTACTATAGTGACAGCTGTGGTTGTCATATATCTGGAGGTAGGACTATGGGATAGGACATCGGGAGATCAAACACCCGGGCAGTGATTGGAAACTCAGCCGCAATACGCCAGCATCCCCCTCCCTCTCTTTACAGCTGCAGGAGATGACGCAATCGGGAACAGCTGATGCAACTCGCCATCTGCCTGCCTGGGTACTTGAGTAGACATGTAGCCTGATTATGTGGATGATGTGGCCGCATGTGCAAGGACCCAAGACCTCCGACACTCTTACTGGTAACTCAATTGCTATACCTGAAGGGTGGAAAGAAACAAAATAACCGGCCATGGGTTGTTAATTAGGGTTCGGTTTCCGACAATCGCACAAATCACCAAGACACGTCACACCTTCGCGGCAACCGGCGTTGAATTCAGTGGTTTATAGACAACAAGTTCCAGACAATTCCGAAGCGTGTTTAAATGATGCTGCGGTGAGTTGTCATTTGTACCTTACCAAGTACGGTTATGTAATCAACCCGGACCCTGGTATCAAAACCCCGAAAGAGCTGATAAGAGACGCTAATCAATGGACAGTGGCAGATCCTTACCCTTCTAAAATAAAATAAAAAAGGCTCTGGAGCTATAGGGTCCCAGGTACGTACTACCGGTGACTTAAGCTCCAAACCCACCTGGGCAAGTAACAACGTCTCCAGGCATCTTTCCAGAACACTGCCAACAACCACAAAGTCTCGACCCGGATTCCTACGACATACCTTTTACCTCTGCCTGTTCATATACAATGTCGACAGGCTGACGGAAAATCTTCGCCCACAAGGGCCTGTCCCTCGAACATTCTATGCGCGCGCTCTCTTCCGCAACCGACTCCAGATCCTAGATCACCATGATGATTCCGACGGCGCCGACAACAAGATGCCTCCGCGTCTTGATGGGCATTAGCCCTTCATCCGCACCCGCGCCCTCCTCGGCCACCATCGCGAGGCGCCAGGTATCAGTCCTGCCGGGGAAGACTCTGGCGGTAGCACCAGTGCGACTGCCTCGCGCAGGAGGAGCCAGGTATCACAGCTCGGGGCCGAAGCGAGACCGCCCATCCGCGGCAAAGCCGAACAACATGGGCTTCATGGAGCCACCGTGGCTCAAGAAACCCCCACCTGCACCGGAGCCTGGCGCGAGGAAACGGTCTCTACCGAAGCGCAACGGACGACTCCTCTCGGAGCACGAGCAACATATGAAATACCGTGGGCCCAAGGCCGGACTCTCAACGGCAGTCAAGTCGAAATGGGAAGAAATAACCAAGAACAAGGCGGCAACATTAAAGCGACCAGGCGGCGTGGAGCTACAGACGTGGGAGACAGAAGGTGCAATGACACTGCCGCATGATCGACAGACTCTCTACGAGGTCGCGGAGAAGTTGTTCCACTGGGTAAAATGGTTCCCTGGTTGCAGTGACGTCAAGGTGCTCTATACGAAATCGATATCAGACCAGTCAGGGAATTCGAGAAAGATCCCGCAAACTGTCCAAGTCTTGTTTGGTGGGGGGAGCCTTGGGTCCGACGTCCGCCTCGGTGTACGACTCCAGCCCGGGACCCGTGTTCAGTTGGTTTATACACCCCGCAAAGCCGAGGAAAAGGAGAGGACGGAGGAGTACGAGATCAGCTGGTACTTCAAGGACCAGCGAGACTCCAGCAACACCGAGGCCACAGCTCCCCCACCCGTTGTTGGTACCCACGTCAGGTTTCACCTCCGAGTGCGAAGCTATAGCAACGTGGTTATCAATTGCGAGAAGATATGGGGTCGGGGCACCGACGAAGAAGCCGAGAACATCATAAGCCGGCTTGGTGAGCGGGCTGCTTACCTCCAGAGCGAGGGCTCGGCAACGGACCCTGCTTCTGGGCCCAATGCATTACCTGGCTTGGACCTGGAAGAGGACAACGTGCGGATGCTTGTCCGTCGCCAGCCGGGACGGTACCTCACCATGAGGGATAGAGGCAACAAGCTCATTCGACGTGTTGAGGCCGATGGTGCCGATGAGGATGAAAGACGACGTCTCCATCAGCGATTCGCTAGTAGGGACTACAGTTCAGATACGTGATCACAAGATGCTTCAAATAACGGTATGTAGCCTTGCATCACTTCGGTCCGAGTTCGGTCTCGGTCTGCAGGGGTCACATACCACCTGACTGGCCTCCCCGTACCTTTCGGTAATGATGAGTAGCAAGTCATTGGCGATGGAGATGAAGGGATCTTCAGACGACGAGCAAGATTGAACAGCAATTTATCAAACATTGACCTATCTGAAAAGGACTAGGTGGCAGGAAACTCTCAGAACAAGATATTAGTGGAACGATCAGTCTGTTTCACCATCTTCACCACTTCTTCCCAACCGCACCAGCCTCTCATGACAACCCCCTATGGGACATGCAAAGCACCGGAGAGTCGCGGTCACGGCACATGTTCTAAATATCCGTGATGGAGACCTCCAGTGGCTGGGCCTACTGCAGCGTCTGAGTAGTGAAGATGTACGAGATGCTTGTGACCGGGACGGTGGTGGTTACTGGGATCCCCACGAAAACATAGCTGGTAGACGTGGTGAAGAACGTCGTCGTGACCTCTTCGCAATTGCAGGCGGGGTCGAGGTAGTTATCGCAGTCATCAGGACACTGGCCTTCTCTCTTCATGGCACATGCGCAGAAGTTCTGCTGGAACGCCGCAGGTGCCGTCTGCAGGGCTTCAACGAGGCCAGCGTTGACTGCCGTTGTTTGTTATGTGAGCATGTATACTTTCTCTTCTTTTGTCGATATCGAGTATCGCCCTGGGGGGGGGGGGACATGTTTCACTTACGTTCATTGGGAGAGCGCTTGACTGGGGTCGGCTTCCGGTATCCGAGGTAAAGTGGATTGGCCCCAAGCATTGCAGCTGGGGCGAAACGGGTCGCCGATGATGTCGTAACGGCCGATGTCGTGGGAACGGTAACAGCGGTTGATGTGGTCATGACCATCGAGGTTGACATCGACGTGGATGTCAAGACCAGGCTGGAGAGGAGGCTGGAGATGACGCTGGAAACGGCTGTGGACAGGGACATGGACATCGTTGTAGATGTGGACAACAGCATGGACGTGGACATCGTCGTAGATGTGGACAACAGCATGGAAGTCGAAGTTCTCATGCTCATTGACGTGGACGTCGTCATCTGCATTGACGTGGACGTCGTCATCTGCATTGAAGTAGACGTCGTCATCTCCATCGACGTGGACGTGGCAGCCTCGGTGGACGCGCTCGAGATGGTGGAGAAGTCGACGAAACCGATCGTAATGGTCGTGGTGCCCTCGACAGTCTGGAACGTGGTCGAGACGGCAAAGTCCTCGGTCACGGTGCTGGTGACGACCTCGGTGACGGTGGTGGTGGCGAAGAAGTCGGCGAAGGAGTCCATGCAGACGGCCTCGGCCTCCTGGTCCGCCAGCAAGAGGTTGAAGGTCCCGAGCTCCTGGGCGGAGCAGTCGAGCGGCACGCGCCCCAGGGACGTGTCGAGCTCCCGGGCGTTGCTGTTCATGTGGCCCTCGGGGATGGTGAGGGCCGTGGCGAGGCCCCCGAAGAGCAGCCCACACGCGAGCCCGAGGCGGGCGGCGGTCGAGGTGGAGGTCAACATGGTGAACATGGTTGAGCCCGTGTTGCCGTCGAACCTGGTTGTGCGAAGATAATTCCTCAGCCCAGGTGTTCTGAGCAGTGAACCAAAGAGGCGATGAGTTAGGTGTCGGGATGATGGAAAACGACAGACTGGAAGGACCCAACTTGACCTTGACCTCTGGGAGCTCTCTTGGTTTTCTCTCACGGCTTCTGAACCTCGTTGTTCCGGCCTTCCGCTGCTTCCCTGTCCAGACCATCCATCACGATTCTCAACAAGTCATAATGTGCCGTGCGCAGACCTGCCATCTCCTCTTTCCCCCGAGATTGACAGCTACCAGGTGCTCCTAACCGAGATGCCGAGACGCTGCCCATAGTGTTGACGACAACATGCGCGCATCTCGATATGTTCCCTCCAAACTCCTCGTGGCAGGGCAACGCGAGACTGACTTGCTGTATCCCCTAGCATGGCGTTAGACAGGCCACTAATGTCGTTTGCACGTTCCAGAAGTGGCGGGAAATGCTTGCGAGTGGCCATTTACCTGGCTGGGAAATCGTGATGATGGGTCGCGTCGTCGTGAGCTTTGACCGCGTTCTGGCGACAACACTCGAGTCGTACACAAGTGACCCCACAGGGGAACTGTGTTCTTGGTAAGACTGCTATGCCGGGTGTGTAGGTGACAAAGGTATTCAACATCTGACTAGGTAGTTATACGTAAATCATAGACCTAGATGACAACATGTACAACGCGCTGCAGTCCCAACACTATAAACACCACCAAGCCAAACCCCCCCTCATGTAATAGTAACAACCCCATCGCTGACCGAGAAGCTCGTCTCGTACATGCACCGCCCGGCATCACAGTTGGCATGGAACACCATCTCGCCGCCCCCCTCGACGCTCGTCGCGCCGCCGGGCGCCGTGAGGCCGTAGTCGCCCGTGACCAGCAGGGGCTCGGTGCTCTTGGTGTAGGGCCCCGTCACGCTCGGCGACGTCGCGTAGCTAACATCATACAGCGTCGTCGAGTAGCAGCTGGACGAGAAGAAGAGGACGTAGGTCCCGCCGGCCAGGACCAGGTTCGGCGCCTCGACTAGCGGGCCGTCCGTGTCGCTGCGGTCGAGCACCTCGGTGGCGGCCCCCACGAGGGTGACGCCGTCCGCGCCGAGCTGCTGCAGCATGATGGGCGTGGCTTGGATGGGGTCCACGCCGTTGTTGCACAAGCCTCCGTTGCCTAGGCGCGGAAATATGCGTTAGGGGGCTTAGTGCGTTGGGATACGAGGGGCTAAGGGGGGGGAATTATAGGCCCGTGTGGGTGGGAATAGTCCCAAAGTGGTACGGGAGAATACAAAGGGTATGAGAGGGACAAATTAGAAAACACATACCGATGGAGTTCCCATCAACCTTGTACACTAGCCACCGAGTGCTGGTAGCTTCGTCCCAGTAGCCGCTGGGGTCGATCGCGCCGCCCTGGTCCGTAGGGCAGGCAAGCGGGTCGTCGACGGGCGAGTACGGCCCCTCGATGCTGTCGGCCGTGGCGGCGCCGACACAGTGGAACCTGTTGTCGGCCGCGTACAGCCCGGCATAGTACATGACGAAGCTGTCGCTGCCGGGCAGGTACCGGACGTCGGGCGCCCATATGCCCGTGTCGACGGCCCAGCTGCCCATGCCGCCCGGCAGCAAGTCGAGGTCGAGCAGGGTCCAGGGCCCGGTCGGGGAGGACGAGTTGGCCACCTGCACGTCGGCGCCGTTGCCGGCTGTCGCGAAGGCGTACCAGTCGCCTGAGCCGGGGTCGTATACGATGGACGGGTCGGCGAAGTCCACGGAGAGGACCTCCGAGGGTGTGGCCGCCGCCAGGGAGGAAAGGAGGAAGAGGCCGGAGAGGGCCTTCAGGAGCATCGTCATGATCTATAAGGAGCGTTGCAAATGATATTCCAGAAGCTATTGGAATACCTGAGGGGGATGATCATCATCGCGTCGACGGATGATATGCCTTCTCGACCATCATGCTCTTATATTGGTATCCATATCCCATCCTCGTGCCCAACCCGAGGCGCAGACCACACCCTCGCAATGCCTGGTCTTCTTGATTCCTGAAGGAACATATGCTGCGGGGATATGTGTCGTGTCGTCAGCAACAAGCCCAGCCGATTAGATGCTGGCGGTGGCCCCGTTTGGCCAGGGCGTCAGGCCGCCATGGAACGAGAGGTAGGCATCGGCATACGGTGCATGCCAAGCGGATTGGTGTGGGGATCTCCATAACCTGTCAGCTATGTTCAGCTGGGACCGGACCGTTTGGCACGTCGTATGCAGCCCTCATAAGGTAAGATCCTCGACACCCACTTGATGCTCGTGGTGTTGACGACTAGCAGGGAGGGTATATGTGACAGGCAGTATGCTGTGGGTCTTTCCAATCCATAGCGATGATCTGGAACGGTGTGGAGCCCTCGGAGACTTTTGCCGTGGCCCACTCGGAGCTGTCACCTCCACTCCTCCAGGCTACAGTTTAGGGCATGGAGCGACAGTGAAACCGCATTGGGTCGCCAGGGTGCTCAGGTCTTTGCATAAGCCTCAAAGGATCGCTAGTCTATCCTCGGATCGACCCTTCGGAACCCCAAGACGGGCTCGAAGCCCAGTATGTGCTGGACATCGAGTATCTCGCAGGCAGGAAGTGCAAGCCTTCAGCCACCTTTCGCACGTGAGGACGCCACGTCGGCATGGCTATGCAAGCATTGACGTGATTATACAAGCAGCTGTACTGAAGCAGAAGAAATCTGGCTGATCAATCAACCTACTGGGTGTTGATTGTGAGCACTGCCCGCAACGTGTGGGAAGACGAACCTCCGCTGTTGGTCTTGCATACCTGAGACAACGTGCTCCGTGGGAGAATGGGCTTAGTCTGTCAGATACCTTCTTCCTTTCCTTACCACACGTATGGGCATGGTTTGTTCGGATTTTGCCCGCACCTAATGTTGAGTTCGTCTCAAGTAGACCATCCTGAATTGTGGGTGGTGACCTTGGCCTTGACCCTCCGTCTTGGAAGCCTGCTCCTCCAGACTTGAATTTGTCTCCTCCATATAGGAACAGGGATGGGACAGTTTTGGGATCGGAGTTGACATTCAGCCCCGGATCATCTCATGATCTTCTCCCCTCACGCGCCTTGGAAGACGACCTCCTCTAGCGGCTTCCATCTGTCACCTAGTTATTGTTGATATCGTCGGCCACTGCCAGCAAGTAAAAACCGAAGCTTACGGCTGACAGTAGGCTTCATTCGGAACTGACATGAGCACATCAACCTAACGTGGTGGTCCATATGTTCGAGCTCTCTCCGTAATCCAGTTCATCAAGGGTCTGGAGCCCTGACCCCTGGACCTCCCAGGTATCGTGCGGAATCTGAGACCCCCCTCTTGTCGCAGTTCTTCCGAGGTGATGTCCCTCGTGTGGACCATGGTCCCATTCTTTGTGCTGTAAGAATGCCCAAGGCCTCTCTTGCCATCATCGAAGGCCGGATCCGCGGGTTCGAGGTTCAGAAGGTGCTTAGAGCCGCTCCAGAGGTTCTCCAGATGCAGCCTGGCCAGCTTGGGCATGGACTTGAAATGTCCAAGTATGGGCTCCCAGTTCCCTCCGGAGATGTGAACCTCTCGCAGGTCCAGATCCGTGATGTCCCGGTGGTTGCGAAGAAAGAGCAGCAGCGCGTCGTGGGTGCTCCGGACGCCCCGTAGAGTCAGCCGGCGAAGCTTTGGCAGACGGACGTCTTTAGAGATGTGCACAAAGACCTTGTCATATGCCGAGGGGGCACCTTCTAATGTATTATACATGTAGAGATCCAGGCCTTCAAGCTCCGGGGTCTGGTTCAGGAAGGCAGCAATACCAAGGAAGTCCTCCGGGGTCCTTGTCGCAATGCTTCCTGCCGAGAGACGACGAGCAGCGCGGTGGTCCAGGGAACCGTCTTGGTTGAAGATGATGTCTGATCCTGGTACCAGAGTCGCGGTGGAGAAGCTCAGGTTCAGGTTCTTGATCTTGGAACCAGCCGCTGCTGCGAACTCTCGTCTTGTCAGATCGGTTGCTATTTCGGCAAATGCTTTTGACTGCAGGCCTCTAAGTCAGTTGTTTCCGTTATTTTGGTGACAAAGAGGAACATCAAAGCGTTGATTTATGGGAATTTTATCCTACACAACCCTGGGAAGACGACACACTACATTGCACAACAGCACCGGCCATCGAGAGGTAGCTTACCTGGACCTTTCCATACGGCAGGTCAAAAACCGAAAGAGTGTCGACCTGGACCTTGCTGCTGTTCATGGCCAAGGTCACGATCCGGAGCAGCCTGTGACAATCCGCCCACAGGGCATTCCAGTTCAGGTTTAGCGGGCCCACGGTCAGCCTACCCTCGCGGTCACGAACGATGCGGCTTCTCAGCCGCAGAGTGGCCAGAGACCCCAGGTTTTCGAGGACACGGGCGAGCGAGGCGACGACGTCGTCGACGAACTGGTTCTGCTGCTCATAGCGCTTGCCCAGGAGCCAGGCGAGCAGCTGGGTGTTTGCCAGGAGCTGGGCGCGGTCCTGGGGCGTGGCGCCCGAGAGCTTCAGGGAGCGGATGACGTCGGAGGGGTCGTAGAAGACGGCATCGACGGTGAGGCCGTCGATGGCGGGGCCCAGCACGGGGTGCGTGGTGATCTGGAGCAGGCGCTGCAGGCTGTTGGGCGTGAGGTCGGTCACTTGGTGGCTGTAGTATCGCTTGAACGCGGGACAGAGGCACTTGGAGGCGTACAGCGTGGATGTCAATCGGAGCCTCTGGATCGATTGCAGGTCCAGGTGTGTCAGGACTGCTTCGAAGAGCTCGTTGGGTAGAGCCTGGAAATGGTCCTTGGCCATGATCGCAGCACTCAAATCCATTGACAGTGAAGATATTGAGTGACCAGCTCACCGTGCCACCGCTGACTGGATAAGGGAACCTCTCAAGTGCTCGCTGATTGCTAAACCATCCACCGAGGAGCTCAGACAGCGCACATCGACCGTACAGCACTGGAACTGCTGGAAAAGAATGCTTCAACGAAAGGGTTAATGAGGTCGTTACTGTTGTTTGTGGTGCTCGTTGTTAGTTGTTGTTGTTGTTGTCAAGGGGATGGTCGTGAATGGTGAAAGTGAGCTTGGGTGTTAGTGATTACGCCGTCTCCGAACCAACCCACTAACACGGCGGCAAACAGAGGGCGTGCATGACGTCCGAGCGTATTGGGGTTAGATCAGCCTCAACCTGATTGGCCGCTGCCTCAGTAACATGTTTGTGAGGCTGATGCACCTGAAGGAGATAGTACAGATTACTTATCCTTACTTATCCGTACTTATCCGTACTTATCCGTACTTTATGTAAGTGTCCGTGGTCAACAGACACTATCAGAACTGCCCAAGATGATGCTCCAAATGCTGCTCATCAGATGGCAGGCATCTGGATTAATAAAGAGCCACCACCACCACCACCACCACCAACAACAACCACCACTATACGAGATATCTGATATTGGATCGCGTCAGGTCGCGATCCATCCAACTTATCACATAACGTAAGTGGATTTTTGACGATAGCTACACGCTCCCGATCACAATCATCGGGGATGTGTCGGCATGACATTCACATGGCACAGCAGCAGTAGTAATTATCTACTGTGTACCTAAGTAGGTAGTGGTAGGAGGGCGAAAACACAGCCATGCCCAATACGACCGAAACAACGCATCCGCGATAATTACCGTACGTCCTCAAAGATAGATCATCATCAGGCGCCTTTGCGAATGCCGTGAGATCGCCGGCGGGAGCGACTGGCGCTGGGCCTTTGTGTTGTATATCGCCGTTCTCGGAAGCGCTCCAGGCCTTCCCCACATGGAGACCGCCGCCACGGCACGCGGCTAGACTGGAGCACGGCAACGATGCCAGATAAGCTCGAGGCGCAACCTAAGTATATCCCCGATTCCATTGGACGGCCGCCATATCGATAGACTATCTACGTGCTGGCGGGCCCGTGGTGGCCTATAGCGAGAACGGCGATATTGGGCTCGTCATGATGAAATCTTGGCACTCGGTGGTGAGGAGTGAGGAGTGAGGAGTTGAGGGAGGAGGCAGTTGCCAGAAGTTTAAATAGAAGCGTGATGGGCTTCGTGAAGTTGGAGGAAAAGGAACATCATCTCATCAATCTCATCCATCTCATCCATCATCCATCAGTCTCATCTCATCTTCAAGACAAAAGTCTCTCCATCACCACAAAGTGTATGTCAAACCCAATATCACACACCACTTCTCTCTACTACGGTCCACAACCGTCTATCAGTGCGAGCCAGGACTAACACCCAAGACAGAACACCACCACCACCAAACAAACAAACCACACAAAACCAACCTTCAAGATGTCTGCACCAGTCGCTTTCCAGGTCTACAAGCAGGTCGCCAAGGAGTTCAAGCCCAAGCTGCTGGCCGAGCCCAACGTCTACCTCGAGGACGTCTTCACCTCCGAGGGCACCGACCCCGAGAAGGCCATCTCCTCGGGCCTGTTCCGCCTCGAGAAGGGCAAGGAGCTGGTCTACACCTACACCTACGACGAGATGAAGATCATCCTCGAGGGCGAGTTCACCATCGCCGACGAGACGGGCCAGACCGTCAAGGCCGTCCCCGGCGACCACCTGTACTTCCCCAAGGGCGTCACCATCACCTTCACGACGCCCGACTACGGCCTGGGCTTCTTCGTCGGACAGAGGAAGAAGGGAACTGCTTAAACTGGGAGGAAGTTGTTCTGGAAGGGAAAAGAGGAGAGGGATGAAGATGTACTTTGGTTTTGATGATTATGAGCATGCAGCATGACTTGGATAGCCTCAGTGGGGTTTCCGTTTGATATCAATAAATCAAAGCAAGCATTACGAACAAACATGAGTCTTGGGATGTGGATTTCCTATTAGTGACACTGACATTTTTGAACTTGAACTTCTGTGAGTGAGTCTCAGTAAGAGCGTAAGATGCAATAGAGATAAGTCTCAGGTCCCGAATAATATGACTTGCACACTTAATATTTATAAATAGTTATAAATAATAAAGCAGGTCTCAAGAGTATATCATACGATGCATTTATCATGAGATAGCGTCAGATCCATTGTCCATGAGATAGCATCAGATCCAAGCCTTACAATAAGCAACCAACTCCACGGCTGCCACCTCTTTACTGACAGCACGTCTTCCCACCCTCACCAACCTTCAACTCCGCCACCCCATCAACAACCCCATTCAACCCAACACTACAGTTGACCTCCTGCCTGGCTGCCGGCACATCCAGCGCCGGGTTCCGGTCAAAGAAGTCCACGGGCCTCATCGTGACCTTCAGCATCTCCATCGGCATGACAGGGAAGTCCTCCACGCGAGGGATATGGTTGATCCCGAACTGCACCCAGACCACCGGCTCCCCACCGCCCTCACCCCCGAGCTTATCCTTCCTGTCCGCCCAGCTCCGCACGCCCGTGCCCCCCCGCGACTGGTTCGTGTAGTACCCGCCCGCGAACAGCTCCCGGTCGTCCCGCCTGGTCACGTAGATGGAGTGGTCGGCGAACTCGGCCCTCCGGAAGTGGTACGACCCGGGGTCCGCCAGGATGGGCTGCATGGGCGGCACGTGCAGCCTGTACCCCACCGGCATCCCGTTGACGGCGTTGCGCACCCCCGTGTTGACGATCTTGAAGGCCCGGCCGCGCCCCGCGTCCAGGTCGTACCCCCCGCTCTCCGCCACCTCGGTCCGCCGCACCGTGTACCCCACCCCGTGCGGGTTCTCGCGCGCGTCCCGCGGCAGCGCCACCGCCTCGTCGTACACCACCTGCTGCTGCCCGCCCCGCCCGCCCACCATCGGGTCCACGCGCAGCGAGAAGAAGTGCTGGTGGTACCCGCCCAGCACGCCCGGGTGCACGACGGTGCCGTACGGGTGCGGCTCCCGCGTGAGGTCCAGGTCGAGCGGCTGCGTGCTCAGGACGCCCGTCGCGCGCACCTCGTACGACACGTCGCCGGCCAGGTTGAAGGTCCAGGCCAGGATGTACTCGTAGTTGCTGACGGTCAGGATGGTCTGCAGGACGAGCTCGCGGTTGCGCACGGCGGCCGCCCGCCCCGTGCGGTAGTTGGTGTGCTTCCAGAGGAGCCCCGCGTCCTGCTCGTGGACGCAGATGACGTTGGGGTAGTCGGCCGGCCGGCCCTCGGTGTCGGCCAGCACGCCCGAGATGTAGTAGATGGCGCCCAGGCAGTCGCAGCCCAGCTTGAGGTTGTTGGCCATGACGCCGGCGCCCACGTCGCCGAGGTCGAAGGCCTGCTTCCTGTGGAAGGGGTGGCGCGGGTCGGCGTAGGGGATGGCCATGTCGGAGAGGGATAGGCGGTAGAAGAGCGGCCTGTCGTCGTAGTGCACGTCGTAGAGCACCATGCCCTCGCGCTGGTTGAAGCCCACCTTGAACTCCCACTTCTGCCACTTGACCACCTTGCCGAGCCCGTCCTCCCCGAAGCCGGAGACGGTGAAGCTTGCTCCCTCGGGCTGCACTACCTGCAGGGGCTTCAAGTCGGTCCTGAGTCCGTTCGGCTGCGCCTCGGGGATGTACTCATTGGGTGGCACGGGCCCCTTCCACGGCTCGAGAGGCTTGACGGTGCTGTCATGTCCCGTGGGGAGGATGTCGATGCGGATGACCTTGTGGTCGACGGTGTCGATGACGGGAGACACAGGCAGTGGGAACGCGTAGTGGCAGCTGTCCTCCTCGGCGGAGTTTGCGGGGTCGCGCATGTATAGGAAGCACTGCTTCACGCGCTTGTGGTCGCTGAACAGTCCTTCGTGTACACCGTCAGACCCGTAAATCCAGGGGTCTGACACCACGACGGTGCCCTCGGGCAGCTTCAGCTTCTCAAGCTCAGCTCGCACGCCAGGGTCCTCAAGCAGGACCTTTTCTATGGCAAGGATCTCCTCTCCATCACCAGGGGCGTGGACGAATGGGCCGAGGCGGGCATTGCTCTCCACTTTGTTGCTTGTGAGGTTGACCACAGCTTCATGGAGTTTGTCCTGAATGGTTCGTCAGCCTGGCCATAGATCAAGTTGAGGGCTTGTATTATCTTCTCCTTTTTCCAGCGGAGGAAAAGACTCACGGTATTTCGGAGGTAATACACAACCTGACTCTTCCTCGCGATAGGCTCCGGCGACTGCCCGGCCTTCTCCGCGTCCAGGTACGGGACCAGCTCCGACTTCAGCGGCTCGAGGAGGGTGACGACCTTGAACTGGAACTTTGTGCCCTCGGGCCATTGTGCTCGGATCAGGCCTGATGACTGAGTTATCTCGGCTGCGGTGAGGGGAGCGAGAGGGTGTGAAGTTGCCGCCTTGTTGTCGTTTCCGTTGAGACCGGTTTGGTCCGCCGGTGCGGCTGGTGACGTAGTGTCGTTGGCAGTCATGTTGTTACGTACTTAAGTATGCTATGAGATGCCAGCCAACCGAGGGTGTATTGAAGGGCAGTGGATGAAAGCGAGAAAAGAGGCAATGACAGAGGCTGAAGTAACATTCAGTAAGTCCTAAGTTGAGTTGTACACACGCAAGTTGGGGAGGTTCGTTGAGTCCGTTGAGAGTAGTGCCGCATCCACTTTTGCTGGGAGAATAAATCCGGGAGACGGCTACTCGAATATACCTACTGTGTACTAGACTAGGTAGGTAATTATATGGCTCAAGCTTGTAATATGTAGCACCGTCTGCACTTCCTCAAAAGCAGGCAATCTTTTTATGGGAACGAAGAAGGTAGACCTACCAACATTCGAATCTTCACAATATAATGCGGAGGAGGTGATATCTACCACGAGCTTATCCGGATATCGACGACGGAATATCAAGGATGCCCAGGTGAGATCGGCCGCTGCAGTTCTTATCGAAGATCTGCCCCACGCACCCCCTCCTCTCTCAAGTGCTCTCTCAAGTGCTCTCTCCTCTTAACGTCCGCCCACATCTTACTAACTAAGAAGGGCGCATGTGCATACCGGAACGGGGTTGATCTGCCTGACACCTACTGTATGTAAGATCAAGATACCATTGACAGCTAGCCATTGGTGCTGTGTATCCACGCTGGTGGGTACTTCCCACGCCGACGTGGACCCTCTTCCGAACGCTGCCGATTTAAACCGATACTGCCGGACCAGGGAGCTGAGACAAGTTCGGGCTTTAGACAAGGTCTCACCGGCGCCGCTGACAATAGTGGCTTGTGGCTTGGTTGGTAACGGGTATAGCTACTGTGATGTGTCGTACCTAAACTAAAACCCATGGCGGATGGCATATTGTACACCCCAAAAACCCAACTTGAAACCTTTGGATACTGTATTGTCGGACTGACAAGAAAAAGATATACGCAACGCTTTTCAGTCAACATGCGCACAATCGGCATCGGATCCTCATGCTTGCTTGCTTGCTTGCTTGCTTGCTTGCTCTGAAGATAAGAATTTGTTACACCCAGCTCCCGATGTAACCCGCGCCGTAACTCGTATAACGCCCCACTCGCTACTGCGCTTGCTCGCCAATCCACCCTTCCACCCGTCCACCCGTCCATCCCGTTGACAGTGGCCAGCCATGGCCTCGACGGCCGACAGCCTAGAACAGGCCCTTGGTCACCCACCGGCTGGCAGACACCATCCACAGCCGCGCGTACCACTGGTGCGCCTTCTCGATGTACTTGGGCATGGGCCCCAGGATGCCGTCCTGCTTGTCCTTGCTGTTGAAGAAGCAGCTCTTGAGGCCCAGCTCGACCTCGTCCCGCGACTTGTCGACCTCGGCGTACATGACGAAGAGGCCGTCGCCCTCCCGGGGCCCGGGGTTGCGCACGGGGCTGTCGCCGCACCGCACCGTGATGGAGTTGGGCGTCTTGTCCACCACCTCGAAGTGGTCCGTTATCTGCGTGCCGGGCTCGTACGTCGAGGTCGCCAGGTCGCGGGGCGCCCAGAGCTGCGTCGGGGTTATGGTCTGGTACTTCTGGGCGAGGAAGCGACGTTGCACTTGGTAGCCTGTTTGATTTGACCACGTAGGTCCTTGGTCAGCCTCTTGTTTCCATCACACCGAACATTCAGGATATGAGGAAAATAAAAGCAACAGAAACTCACCCCAGCCGGACCAGACGCCGCGGCAGAACTCCAGGGCAAGATCGCCCTCCTTCTCCAGCAGCTCGGGCCGGATCTTGCTCAGCGGTATACGCTTGATGCAGACATCTTGTGTGGAGGGGTTGTCATGTGGATTGTGGCGGGCGTAGACGCTGGAGGTCCAGATGGGGTCGTCGAGAGGGAGTGGCCAGATAACCGAGGTCGTGCCGGCGACGTAACCTGCGAAGGCAGTCCCGGTCGCGAGGCCTGTGTAGATGGTGCGCTTGATGATCCGAGACATGGCTGGAACAATTGATGATGATAAACTTGGGTAGTTGGAATGAAGAAAATTGAAATTCTAGAATGAAGGAATTGACCCAAGTTTTGATTGGTGTAGTCAAGTGGTCGTGGTGTGGTGTGGAATAAAATAGCAAGCTTGGCTCAAGTCAGTGTCGTGATCGTGTGATTGTTGGAACTTGGAAACACATTCGATGCTGCTCGGGTGATGATGGAGTGATTGGAGCAATGGAGCAATGGAGCAACGGAGCTGAGAGCTTTCCCCAGAAATCGTAACCTTGGACCTCGGAAGCCCACCGACCACCCCTGTTGCCTGGTGAACCCACTGAAGCTTCCTGCCAGGCCTGCCTGACCCGCTGGAGCACGCTTCGCACCCCTGCTGGCCTGGCGTCATCCAGCTGCCAGGATTGGTTTGCGGGGTGCCTGGGTGCCTAACGCTTACTGGCTTCGTTACCTGCTATTTCCGTACTCGACCCAGAACTGCCGGTAACGGCTGCCGATATCATACCCCACAGGCCTCGTAGCAGATTAGGGTTAGGGTCTTGGGGCCTTGGAGATATGAGCTCAGATTCAAATACTGCACATACGGAGTACATATGCTGGTATTCGAAATGAGTTCAATGTTCATAGAGTGAGTTTATACAGCTGGGAATTGCGAGAAGTACATCAATAATTTTATGTATAAGCTGAAGAAATTAATATCCATGGCTCGACCCATCAATTAACATATTCCTTTAATATCTGGTCATCCATGTGCCCCAGTGCCTCGTCAACCCAACTTCGGACCCGGCACATCAGAAACGAAATGCTTCATCAGCAAAGTGTTGTTCTTGCGGTCCATTTTACCTATTTCGACGCAAATATCAAGCGTTAGCCAACATAAACACCACATCCCCTCTTATTTAAACTTACCCCTATATCTGCGCTCGGAGTGACGCGCCTTGTCCTGCTGCTTCAACTGCGTGAGCACAATGGCTCTCTGCTCGGCGGCTGGCAGATGAGCGAGTGCCGTCCGGTCGTTGGCGGGGAGTTTGGACAGGGCCATGGAAAGGGTGGACTTGTTGCTGGTCTCGGCGCGGCGTTCGAAGCGGGTGAGGGCTTTGCTGCCTGTTGTTGTGGATGCCGGTGTGTCGTCATCTCCACCGGAATCTGGCGACGTCTGTATAGGTCCGGACGCTGACGATGAGGACGTAGGTAGTTTGTGGTCGTCACCCCGGCGAGCCAGGCTCTGTGTCTCTGCGAGGGGCCGGTGATACCTCGGGGGAGGCGCGGAGCGATGGGAGACAACCTTTCCTGACGAGAGACTGAGGGACTTGCCGTCGGTTTTGGAAGACGGTTTCCTCCTGCTTGACTGATCTTCAGAAGTCCCTCCCAAATCCTCATCATCATCGCTCCTGCAACTGGCGTCTTCTTCATCCATGTTATCGTCGCTTGGGGCAGAGACATCTTCAACTTCCTCGTAGAAGTCCCTGAATTCGCTGTCCTCCCCATCAAGGTCAACCCGACAGTGGCCCTTGCCCATCATGTGCTGCTGCACCGCTTGCGTCGTCTGTTTTTGGCTGTGGCAGTATAGACACTCATTGTACCCGAAGACAACCAAGTGCAGATACCGCACCAGCGTTTCGAGGTCAACCGCAAGTTTGAGAAACCCGTCTTCGATGTCCACAGGGATAAAGAGCCCGTGTTTCTTGTGCATGTGCGAGATGTTGCTGTCCAGGTCTGGGGAGGCCAGGTTGCAAAAGAGGCATTGCTCCGGGGCGAAGGTGAGACTTTCATCTGGGTCTGCTTTCGAGGTTCCTGTCTCTTCCACATTGGTGTCCTTTGAGCTGTCCCTGGAAGTGTTCCGATTAGAATATCTGCCTCAAAAACTGCATCATATAGTTTAAGAAAGGAAAATATAAGTACCCGTTGAGTGTTACACTTTCCAGCACCGATTCATCCCTTGCAGTTGGTCTGGCGGCCGAGGCACCCGTGATGTGGGCATTGGAGGTCATGGTGGTCGATGAGGAGGATGATGAGGCAGAAGCAGTGTCCATGAGAGAAAATTGATTCGTCTTCTTGGGGATGAGTGCTTGAAATCAATCAATGCCAGACGAGTGTCGAATTCAATTGTCTCGTTTGTATGAAATCTATTCTACCTCCTGATATTAGAGCGGACGACAATTTATATAGATTTCTCGTTCCTGCTCTTTTCTTCTCATCTAGTCCATGTGCACTATGGAGATAATTACTATGATTCGAAAACAACGACAGGCCATTAGTGGCTCAAGAAAGGACCGCATCATCATGAGACTGTTGCACTCATGGTGGTGTTGGGGTTCAAGACCAAAGACACTAACACATTACTGCGTAGTAACATGATACATCTGCTAGTGTCAATCTTGGAAGTGATACGGACTCAGAATGACTCATTTGGCAACCCTGGCCGATAGAAGACTAGTTGCCACCCAATGCCCGAACTTAATGCTCCAGTGATTGATCATAATCATAGTGTCTCTGATTTCGAAAAAGATTTAAAGTTCATCAATTTCAACTTCTTTCCAATCAGGTCATGCATTCCCTGCTGCGCATACCTAAGAACCCAAAGTGAACTCCATTCCCAGGGCCTCATGATGCGCTAAGCCGGATCCTTGACCCGAATACCTGAAAAACTTTGACAAAAAAACCAAAAAAGAATATGTGAGGCACGAGCGATTCGAACGCCCAACCTTGAGGTAATTCCGGAGTAACTGGAATCTCACGCGCTACCGTTGCGCCAGCGCCCCATCACGTGATTGTAAGCTTTTTGCGAAAGCTATATGGCATAGCTCGAGGCTTACGATGCTCAGCGTGAGGGTACACAGCGGGGACCCGCCCGGGCTATCTAATCTGTAACACATCTTTAAATCGGTAGCAGCATTTGAATGAATCATATTTCATATTCCTCTGTCTGTCCATGCTACTTTGCATGTTATTTTCTATTAAGACTAAAAACTTGCTGGTATACACTACAGCCGTCCCTAAAGTCTCAAGAAGGGCAGCTGGGGCTACAGCCAAATACTACATATAAATTGACTGAAGTAATTACTCAAATACTTGCAGACCTAGTATTTTACAATCATAGCACGCCTCCCTAGGGCGGGCATCGAAACCCACAAGACAAATATAAGTAACTTAATTGTAAGTTCACCTGCGCCTTGAATATGAAAAATGCCCTCCTATACAACATTGAAGTAAACCTATACACTAATTGTTTGAGCTAGGTGTGTTCTCACCTTCCCTGCACCCTTCTCAACCTGGACTTATTATCCAGAAACCCTGACTTCTTATCCCTTCTATTGCCCAACTGCCTCTTCCGGCCTTTGGTCCTGACGGATACAATTGAATCAGCGACCTGGTCCGGGAGAAGCCTGGACCAGGCCTCCTCATAGACTAGGAGAACGACCTTGAGTATAGTTGTAGATTTTGCCGTGCTCTGTTGATTCCACTGGCGAAGCACTCGGTCCAGCTCCAAGATGAATTCCAGCCCTTCTGCACCTTCGAGAGGATCACGCACGGTCGATAAATCTAAGACGAGGTAGATCCGTCGTCCCAGGTTCTTGCAGACGTGCTCGAGCAGCCCGAGCCACTCCTTCATCGTCCTTGCCGTGTGGAACTGCGAGGAACGCAGCGCCAGCTGTTTCTCCGTCGAGCCCTCCCCGCCCATTCGCAGTACTTGATAGGTGAGATACTTGGCGATATCCACGGTCGTGGAGATATGGTTTGGTGCTGATGAGGCGTTACTATTCCCTAGTGCCCATGCCGTCGGGATGTCTGATGCGCCAAGTGCTTGGATGATGTCAACGGCGAAGTCTTGCATCACCAGGCGTGAAGGGAAGTTGCCCTTCAGAATCGTCAATGAGGACTCCTTGCTTGAAGACCATTCTGTGAGCTTTGGCGACAGCCAGAACTTGTTGGTGCCGATGGTAGTCGTCAGCGTTCTAGCCCTGTGCCGGCATAAGCGGAGGTGGTGTCTGAAAGATTGGTCTGGGTCTTCGAAGGAGTGTGAGAAGGTAGCAAGAATCTGGGAAACCTGGAGGTCCGATAACATCTGGTTCGTATTCAGCTGGGCGCTCGTCTGGATGGAATGGAATGCTGTATTTCTATTAGTAAGGTCGTAAACATCAGGCTGGGGCAACTTGGCGAGCTCACCCTCTGTCTTTGCAACTAGCTCATCGAACGATATGCCAGAAGCTTTTAGCAACGATATGATCATGTCGAGTTTCTGTTCGCGCTGCTTTCCTCCAACGTCTAGCCTCTCAATAGCAATCCCAAGAGCGGTGACCTGGTCTTGACGACGCCTATCGATGCTTTCCAGGTGTGAGAAGATACTGTCCAACTTGTCCTGTTGCGTTCCATGCATCACACGTATCTCTGTCTGAGACCCAAGAGCAGCAAGTGCAGTAAGGTTGATCGAACAACCACTGATGCGCTCGAGGACGTCGCTGTAGCGGAGCTCAGGTGGCCGGGTAAGGCTGTGATAGATGTGCTGAAACCTTGACTCGGTGCACCATCCATGAGCCAGTAGCAGGAATTCCAAAATACAAGAGTATAGGCTCTCAATAGTCTTTCGCATCCGGTCGGTTGGATAAAGCTTTGATAGTATTTCCGACCGGGGCAGGCATTCCCCGATCTTTGCAATCGACTTTGCAAGCAACCTGAGTGTCTCTGCGTGGTTCATAACGCTCTTGGTTTCGATAACAAGTTAGCAAGCTTCCCTGGGTCCCCATTTCCATAAAGATGCGGGCGGCCTACTTACCACGAACAGTAATTTCATGGTACCCCACGCGAGGGCAACGTACTCTGGGTGATGTTGCATGAAGACCTCCAGAACAGAACTGTAGTGACATATCATCTCGGAAGCCTTCCGCAGCCATTTTGTTGTCTTCTGTGAATTGCTCTTGGCTTGATACTTGGCTAGGGCGTTAGAGACCTCATTCTGGACATCTTGAATGCTGCAGGCACTAGCCACGAGAATTTTCTCTTGTGCATTGAGGCTCGTGCTATTCTCGAAGTGGTTCTTGACATTGATGAACGCTTTGTCCGCAGCCCCCGTGTGACCTATAAGTCCAGTCATCAATTCGATGTGCAGCAAGGGTTCAAATGTTCTAAGTCGACGGTGACTGACCTGATCCGCTTCCCTCGTACCACGGTGTGAACTGGCTATATGGGTCCATGAGTGTCTGGTATTGGATATCCAGGTACAGAAGAACTAATGCGACTCCACCGTGGACTTGAAGGTGGCCCCTTTCCCGGACTGCTGCGGTTGCGTTTTGTATCAGTGGAAGAGCTTGAGTTCTACAAAGACTCGTGAGCAAGAGGCCATACGAAAGCTGGGCTCCCTGTGGCTGGGACACATACTACATATACACTACTTAGGTAGTACAATGCCGTGTATGCATTGCCACATGTACAGCCCAAGCCACTGATCCTGCGCAGGTACAAATCTGCACAGTCACCGCTATATTACATTCGTAAACGGTTAGGCAGATGCAGTGCAAATATGCTCAGGCCTCTCATTCGCCGCTTGGAAGGTTGATGCCCAACATCTCAGGCCTTCTGGTATTGATCACTTTGTGACCCCGCCAGCCACGACGTCTGTGATTACATCTGCTCGAGGACGCAACGAGTTTCAAATACTCGAAGTAGTGAGGCGTCAGTGATCCAGAATTGGTTTGGTGATGCCCTAAGATAAACCTTTAATTATACAGCTTTTCTGATCAGTTAATAGGACTTGCACTTCGCAACCCGTGTACGCAATCAGCCTGTACACCCTAGCAACCAACGAAACGACGGCGGTAACAAGCGTCTGCCTCCGTGCACGAACGGCGCGTAACGAATCCAACTACAATCAGATGGCAGAAGGTACTATGGAATACGGACGAGCATCACAACAATTGGGACAACCTAGGAAGATACCAGACACAGTCAGGTCCCACATAGCGCAGGCCCCCGAACCAGCTCCAGCAACGACCAACACCCTTTACAATGCACGAGGTATACGATCAGAACCAGAGGTTGGGACAAGCAATCATACACTCGAAGACTATCAAATGCAATTGATGCTTCTCGAGCAGCAAGAGAAGAGGCGACTTATGATAGAACGACGACAAGAACAGACTGTGGGGGAGTCGGACGGTTCAAGGTTAGCGAGCTCAGATGTGCCTCCTATGGAGAGCAAGGCAGATGGGGAGAACGACAGGCCTCAAGAGGTGTCTCTGACGCATTACACAATCTCCGAAGATAAAACAGCCACTTCGGGCCAGAGGAACATGCTCTATGCAATCAACTCTGATTCCAAGCCAAACGCTGCGCGGCATGCCACAGCCCACCCCGGTTCGCGGCAGTACGCTGAGCAAATCCTTGCCCAAAATGGTATCATTCCATCGTCGCTGAGACCTGAACAGTTTGCCACGTTCCAAAACATGTCTCCGGACGTTCGGCAGAAGATGATGCAGACTTATGCCGCAAATATACAGCTTCAGCAAGAGCAGAATCTCCAACAGTCGGTACTGGAACCTGTGATTGGCACCAAAAAGCCGTCCTCCTTTTCCCCTGGAACCTTCCCGGTACCACGGATCCAGTCCTTGCAGCCACGGGATGACACGAACTTATCACAACTTGGCCTGCCAGGAACGAACAACAGTGTCCAAACGGAGTTATTGGACCTTCCAAGAGACGAAGAGACATCATCAGAGCTTTCAAGTTCCCATGAAATACTGGGGCACTTTCCTCCACAGAACCCCGTGCTAGGTGGACCGCGCCTCCCAATCACCATCGCAAAGCCCAATGCGGAACCTGCATCTACAAGTTCCCCTATCAAGGTTGTGCCCAATAGTTCTGGTCAGCCTGTTGACCACACGAGCGCTACAGAGGGAGTCTTTGAGGATTCTGGTGCAACTCCTTGGACGAATCAGCCTGAGTCGGTAAACCTATTGCAACTGGTGCTGCAGCGAAATCGCGAATTGGAAGCGGAGATCGAGAAACTTCGCGCGAACAAGTCAATACCACAACCAGAAGGCATCGCACCTCTTAATGTCCAGTTCTTCCACCGTCTTCTGGATGACGGCAACGACATGGTTTACTTGTCGAAACCTGACTGGGAGGTACTTGAGGAAGAAGTCATCCTGCGGGGTCGCATGCCCATTTCAGACCCTAAAGGCTATGTCGAACGTAAGGGGAACGTCGCATTTACCGTCTACGACTGCTATTCCGTCGAACACCAAAAGGATGACATAGACCAAGCTATGAGAAATCGGCAACCTCTCCCTGAGCTAAAGCCTGCCAGGCATGAAATTGTTCTGGAGTCTGACGAGATGGAGAAGGCCGTAACGGATTTATTTGACCAATGGCCCAACTTCCGGAATCACTACCCCGAGGTGCATGAAAAAGAGATTCTGGAATCGCCTTTTATCTGGTGGTATCACTACCGGAGGTCGAATAGAATTGACCAACTACCCACCGCCCAGGCTCGATTGGTAAGTACACTTACTCGATGGATCGAGGCCAACTACGCCACCTTGTATGACCGAATCGATGAACAGTTTGGGAGGGGCCGAGTCTCCCACTCGTCCATCGAATATCTTGTACACCCAGGAGATGTAATTATCTCTGCTTCTAAGGGGCAGCCGTTGGGATACGTAGCGACGTCTCGTCCATACGGACGCTTGAAGAATGACCCCGATGGACGGAGGCAAGGGTTCTGGGACGTCGAGCTGCGTTCATATGCTTATGCGGGGAAGTTCCTACGAAAGGACCTGATGATCAGCTTAGAGTTAGGGACGGGGTCCGAGACTGACGAGAATGAAGTCGATATCAGAAGCTTGATCGCCATGCCCTTGAGGTACGCCAGCAGCGAGAGCCGCGAGAGGTTGATTCAACGGGCTAAGACGTTCTGGAAACTCCGCAACGCACGTCTGATGTCCTACCTTGGCCACTGCGAGACGAGGAAGTATGCTGTGAGGATCGCCCTTTCCTTGACCTGATTTCTGTATCCTTCATATTCAGTGTGACGCGACTACTAATACTATCAAGGGCCAACGATTTATGATCGACTTCACCACCTATCAAGAGCTACATCCGTACAGTGAATACTCGACCACCTTAAATTCCAAATCTAGAGATGACACCTACTTGCCAACCGACGGAACCGAGCCAGAAGCCCCAGAAATCTATTTGTTCCCGCTGTTTGTACCCGGTTTCGACTTTCGACGCAAAAAGTGGGGTGAGTAGCGTTCTCTCTTCGAGCTCGCGCCTGTAGTCATGACATCGGCTAATATCAACTAAGTCGATCTCGAGGTGGACCAGCTGCGAGATGTAACGTGGAATGACCAAGCATTTCGCAGCCTGGTCGCTGAAGAAGACATGAAACAACTGATCCTCGCCCTTGTGACCAATCAGCTTGATGCCGACCAGGGTACAGACCTGATCGACAATAAGGGAAACGGCCTTATCATGCTCCTCCATGGCAGCCCAGGTACAGGAAAGACCTTCACGGCGGAGAGCGTAGCCGAAATCGCCAAGAAACCACTCTATCCGGTGACCTGTGGCGATATAGGGACGACACCGAAGGAGGTGGAGCTATATCTTAACTCTGTATTCCACCTGGGGAAGATCTGGGACTGTGTAGTGCTACTAGACGAGGCGGAAGTGTTCCTCGAGCAACGGACGCTGCAGGACCTGAACCGCAACGCGCTCGTATCCGTCTTCCTCCGGGCGCTCGAGTACTACGAGGGCATCCTAATCCTAACAACGAACCGCGTCGGCACCTTCGACGAGGCCTTCAAGTCGCGCATCCAGCTGTCGCTACGTTACGAGAGACTGCAGCGCCACCAGCGGAAGCAAATCTGGCAGAACTTCTTGAACCATCTCAAAGCTCTAAGAGAGCAGGAATGCATAGATTTCAACGACATCGAGTTGAACATCGACGAGCTAGCCGAACACCCTATGAACGGGAGACAGATTCGCAACTCGATCACCACTGGCAGGCAACTGGCTAAGTACCAGCGGGAGAGGATGACGTCCTCACACCTGAAGAGGACCATAGCGGTGGCAGACAAATTTGACAAGTATCTGGGCGAGGTGAGGGAAGGCGTTCATGAAAAGGAGGCAGGTCGCGGGGCGGATGGATTGTATTCGGATGAGTATTGGGCCAGGGAGGATTTGACGCGATGATCACGCTTTCCAATCCAGCTGAGAGAGGCGGGAGAGGTGCCGCCATCGACATTGTCAGCGGCCCCTAGGCTCTATCACCACCTAACGAGGAGCTAGAGCTCAGATGTTTGTCCATCACGTATACGTATCTTAGCAGCTCGGTTTTCAGAAGGACAGCGCGACAGGGTATACTTTCTTCTTTTTATCTAGTTCTGATTTGTCCCTCACCTCGAACTAGGTTGCTTGTGCATCGTCTACCTGTATTAATTACCGGGCACTTGTTATTTGTAAATCGAAACGGTTTTCTCAATATGGATAGGAATGGTAGGTTGTGCTATCCGACCTGAACCTACATAATACGCTCCGATCTCACACGCGCAATACAGTAGATACCCCCCATTTATCACAGCCACCATCCAAGACAACTATATGATAAATGGGGGTCATATGATATATAGGGGCAAGAGGTTACATATATTATCTGTCAATCCGACAACGAGATATATACCCTAGGGTATGCTAAGTGGGGGTTACCTACCCCCGCCCCCCCCCGCCCCCCCGGGCCCCCCCCTATCTACTGTATATGCATAAAGCACGGAGTGTAGTAGCTCCCTACTTCCTACTGACGATTCTTCCTTCTAGCGGACCATCATAATCGCCTCTCAGTCTATCAATATTAACCACTGTCTGTATCCCATAATCTGTATCTCACTAGATTGGATCCACTTAGGGAGAAAGGGTTCTTACTATAGCTACCTCGGAAATGAAGGAAGAATGTGGACATGGTCGAGATCAGGGTTAGGGTACTTGGGTTTGGAGCCAAGCTAGAAGTCGAAATTCCAAGTGATCACTAAGGTCGACCCGGACTGTGTTTACGTCCCTAACAAAGCGACGACGACGACGAAGACCTATTGGTTTCATCTCCATTTGCTCAGAAATACCAACCTCCTGATTTACAGATATTGACCAGCCTCCTCAAACATCACCGTTATCTCTTCTCCCTCATGGAACAGACCTCAGGGTCTCATAGAGTGGCACCCATCCATGCCACCCCCCCCCCCCGGCATTGATATATCAGCCGTCTACGCGAACAGTGCTCTGTCTTCTAGTATCCTTCCGGACTATTTTTGATATCAAGTGTTCCTCTAAAGTCTTACGTTGTAGTCCTCTGTCGATATTTTGGCTCTTAATCTCTTGGCTGTCTCTCTTTGTGGTCGGCTAGACTCCGCTCCTGAGTTCACCGGGCATCTCAGCTCTGACGGCATGCAGAGAGACCATGTATCGCCTTCTATTTGGGCACTGAAATGGCCATGATGGAAATTCATTTCTGTCCTCGGTATGATCGGTATGTGCCCTGATCCCACAGCCTCGTCCTCAATATACCGTCATCCTCCGTCACAAAGGGACCGCTTTGATGATCTCAGCCATAATTATCATGGGGGTGGCCAGCCATGAGGATTACTGGGATTGCAATACGTGTAGACGCAGCGTCAAAGATGTCGGGCGAGCTGAAAATTCGTCAGCGTCCTCAGCGTCCCACCCTCCGTTCTCAACCGCTCTCTCTGATGGTCATTCGTCAATCGCTTCATGGGAGGTATGCAGCTGAACCCGAAAAGAGCATCCACTCCCCAAAGTATGTCGAACATTAACCAATGGTAAACTTGGGCTGACAAACCCACTGCATCTGGTTGCATCCATCTTGGAGTCCTTGAACCGCAGAGCCTCATCGGTTCGTATCTGGAGAACCCCGCCAATAGACCGGTGAAAATCGCATGCATATTGACGGGATGTCTTGCAGAATCCGGCCATGTGTGGGGTTACCGCTGGTCTATAAAAATGCCTGTCATCGGCACCATGCTGCAGGCGATAACCACTCGGAAGACACTTGAGAGACCATCAAACCACTGATCTTCACCAAAACTGGAACTCAACATGGGGGACCATGATATGGTACCTACGTGCCTCAGTGCCGAAGACCACGAGCCCCGGGATCCTATGCTGCATTATCTTGGTTGTCTGGAGTTCTCTGAACGAAATCAATATCTGGTTGAAGTCAGTTCTGAGTACCAGGAGCAAGTCGATAGAGAGTTGCGCCGCATCGAATACCTGCGGGAGGTCTTGAAAAAGGATCCTGTCGAGCATCGATTGGTCAAGAACATGAAAGACAGCATGGAAAAGTGGAAAGAAAGCAGCCTCTACACGAGCGACCACGGTATCAAGGCGGTGAGAGCATGGAGGAAAGCTAAGCACCAAGCCAACAGGTCTGAGATAACACCAGTGCAGCCTGGAGAATCTATTCACCAGGCTCAGGACTACGATCCAGACGTTGATATAAATGCGTACTTGACCAGATTTGAGGATTCCAAACCAGTCAAGAAACTCAACGATAAGCGCTTCGATGGGCATTTCCCTAATCACAAGATTCCTGTCTCTCACCTTCTCAACGACGAGAACTCAAGTCCATTGACAAAAACACCTCCAAAATCGGCCACGGAAGCGACCCAAGAACGTATCATCAGTTATTTCCATCTCCCTGCCAACAACATGATTGTAAGTTTTGTATATCTTGAAAGCCCGTTTTTCCAATATTCCCCCTTCCTTAACCGGTCTTGGCGATGAATATCTGACTCTGGCTGTCTACAGTGGATTGAGGTGAACTACACACCAGTTGACCAAGGTCAGTTTGGGGCCTTCAGCTAACTATCCCCATTACAGAAAGCTATTGCACGTTACTTCGGAGAGAAGGATCTGGACTACGATGGGATCTTCCGAGAGCCTACCGAAGACAAAAGAACTGAAGCATACATGGTGCTGAGGCCACAGTTCTGGAAGGGACAGCAACATGGAGGGAGATCAGCAGAGATTCATGCTCGGCACTTGCGCCCAATGTGTGAGACGGTTTCATCAGGTATGTCGAGGAATGTCCGGTATTCAGATACCTAGGGTACTTTCCGGAGACCCTTACTGAAACCGTTCAGATCCGAAGCAGGTTGAAGAATCCCCTAGAAATGTAGTGCTGTTCGTAAGTGACTATGATTTGAAAGCGGATTTCCTATTTACCTTTATCATGCACGCACTGATGGTCCAAAGATGCCCTACTTGCACTGGGAGACAGATCGCCAAAGAGAGAAAATCTCTCAGTTCCTTGACAAGGAGAGTGAGAAACATCGCAGAGAGAAAGACGCATTGGAACTCGACCAAAAGAAGCAAAGGCAGCATGATCGTCGCGACCTCGTCATTCCAAAATATGGAGTGATGGGAAAGCATGTTCATTGGGCCAAAGCCGCAGACATCGCGGGAAAGGGCCAACCTTCTCCAAGAGTTCCGCGGACTGCAACTATAGGCTTTGCAGCCAAGCTGCTACCTTATCCAAGACTACGAAGACATCTCGAGTCGCCTATTTTCAAGACGGATGATGATGGCAGGATCCTCGCCAAGCAGGAGATCGGCCAACTCCTCTTCGACGCTGCGATGCTGTATGAGGCCATGATGACCTATCGGGACAAGATGTTCATCCGGAAATACCTCCACAGAGACCCGCCTTTGCACCCCCGGCGGACTCTCGACCAGGCCTATTACTGGACCCTGAAGACAACCAGGTCCCGAGACCGCGACCAGGTCGTTTACAGAGGCACAAGGCCCATTCCGGAGCACTCTATCGATCCCAAAACAATGGAGTGGAATTGCCCTCATGACACTACTGGCCAGCAAGGGCAGCAGCCGGACACCGGCGAGGGCGGCGGCGGCGGAAGTCACTGCATCCACTGCAGGAGCCACATCCGAAAGGTATCACGGCTTCTGATGGTCGACCAGCTGTGGATGTGGATCTTGGACGAGAGGACCATCATCACTGCCTTCCCCAAACGGTACGGCACCAACAAGCAAGACCCATCTGGTGTCCATAAGTCTATAAGGTCCAGGTTGGAGCACCTGCGTCGGGACCACATCAAAACCGTGTTCGATTTAGCTTTGATCATTCTGGACGAATGTTCAAATACCTTCTTCGATCGTACCAAGACGGCAGTTCGTCCTCCCTTCAACTACCCCGTTCCTTCGCTTCCAGCAATACACATACTGATATAGGGTCTGCAGGATCGCCAGCCACAAGTCCTGGACATCTTCTCGCAAGCCATAGGCAATATTGTACGTACTCGTCTGCCCTTATCTGACAGCTACTGACCAAATACAGAACAACAAGCAGACCATCAGTTTCCACCATCTCTGGGACTGGACCGTGAAGCTTTCCAATCTTGCAACGAGGAGGAACATTGGCACCGACATGACCGCCTTCGTTGCTCCTCTTCTCAACATCAGTACCGAAGGAGAGCTCCAGCAGGAGATCAAGGATGTCATCGACGAACTGGATATCATGATATACATCAACACGCAGCAGAGGGAAGTCATGAAGAAGTTCGTCAAGGAAGTGGGGCACTTGCTCAATCCCAATCCAACGGAACAGGGAAATCTTAGCCCGATGCAGACATCGCCCACTCATCCAACTTCGCCTGCATGGCCTCCTGGGAGACCAGGAGAGACAGATCACAAGAAACGCCTGGATGACTATAGGTGGTTCAAGAGAAACTCTGGAGAGTTGGTGGACGATGTTGAAGACCGGATTGCGGAACTGGAAGGTCTGAAACGGAGTGCAGAGAGCACTTCGACTAGTGTAAGTCTATTGTCGACTGGGAACGTGGACATGAGAATGTGCCCTGGCCTGGCTCTAGCATACCCTTAAGTTGCTGACCGTGTCGTGGTTTCTAGTTGGATGACCTTCTCGGCCTGAAGCAACAACAGGCCTCCGTCGTCCAGGCGTGGCAATCTGTCCAACAGGCCGAGGAAGCAATGAGGCAGGGCCGCGCCATCATGATATTCACTGTCATCACCATTGTCTTTGTGAGTCCTTGGCCTCACCTCCCGAGCAATCTTTCCGGCTAACCACCAGCGTAAAAGCTCCCGTTGGGGTTCATGGCCAGCATCTTCGGGATGAACAACCCTGATATATCCGGTGATGGTCCCATGACCCTACAGAAACAGTTCAAACTCATGTGTAAGTCGTACCGACCAGGCAAGGTGCAAGATGTGAAAGTTTCCCGCACAGCAAAGCTGACAGCAGAATGGACGCAACAAAGTCGGCATCTCGACCGGGATCATCTTCGTGGTGCTCGTGTTCGCGTACAGCAGCTTCGTCCGCACCCTCTGCTGGCTCGCCTACCGGTACCTCATCACCCTGATGCTCGTCAAGACGCCCGCCTACGACCGCCTGTACCTGAGCATGGACTGGAAGTCGGCCGAGCTGACCCGCAAGGTCGAGGACGAGGTCCAGAGCATGAAGGCCAGGGTGAAGAAGGCCAAGCAGAAGCGCACGGCGGAGCAGCTGAACAACGAGCTGCAGCTTCAAGCGGACAAGGAAAGGAGGAGGGGGGAGAAGAGGGCGAAGGGAGGGGAGCCGGCCAGGGACGGGACGGCGCAGGACGGGCACGAGCTCCACGATATCCTCCGGCGGGGCGGTCATCAGAACGGAGCGGCTGGCCAGGGCCAGCCAGGCGCGGGGATGAGCGTGGCATCAGGCCCGATCAGTCCTCCTCCTGTCTTGATTTCGCACGCCGCCACGGCTCCCGAACATGCGCCGAGGGACCTTGAATCACTCGGGGGGCCCTCGAAGAGGAGGAGAAGGCCCCCGTTCCTGCCTATCCCGTCGACGAGGTCTGACGCAGCACAGACGACGCCTGGCCTTTTGGAAGAAGCACCGCCTTTGACATCGAATCGGCGGCCAGATGGTGCTGCATGAAGCACGTTCGGTCAGGCAACAGAACCGGTGGAAGTATTTCTATCAAAGGCATACCTAGGCATCGGCAAGTCGGGAAGACATAGACAATTAAGGGAAAGCAGATCGTTCCGCGTATCTACAAGACACATTTGCGTGCGAAACAAAGTCTGTAAATCATCGAGATAATCCATATTAAGCAATGAAGCCTGTCCTTTAAGGCTCCCACCAAAATAAAGTACGGCTCGTTCGCCACCCTCCTGTACACCACCAAAAAAGGCCATGGCTTATCTCGCGTGCTAAAAGCTATGGGTCCGCATGAAAAATGGACGGACCGACTCCTCAAGGTGAAGTAAAAAAAACAAAAAAAAAACACAACGAATCCTGCCATGAACGACGCAGGATATCTCAACGCCCGAGATGAATGCCCGTGCCAGCGACGTGACGTCCTTGCTGGACAGTCAGTCATCCGAAGGTTGAAGTACCCTCTAGCAATCTCCCCAGTCGCAAACAACAAACAACCCATGAAAATAGAGAAAATGAGAAAGCTCCAGAAGACCTCGTCCCGAAAAGCACCGTGCAGAGGCAAACCCACATCTCCAGTCTGTAAAGAACCATCAAAACCCACTCGCGCGGAGGCCCGTAACCCTGAATCTTGACCAAGCCTTCCAGCTTCCAACCGATCAACCTTGATCGAGACTTCCCATGAGAGGAAGACTGTCGGAAGCTGCAAAACAAGGTGGGAAACGAACCAGAAAATCAATCACAACCGCACAGTCCAGAGGGGCAAATTCCCTCCCTTCCCCACCTCAGGCAATGCACCCTAGGAATCATAGTAATGCTTCAGAGTCTCCGAACCATGGCCTTCAGGGACCCATCTCCCCACAGCTTCCACAAAGAGTTCACCTGCTACGCGGCCCTCCCCGCCTCCCACATCGGCCAGCACCCTAGTCCCTGGGGAAGGCCCTCGCGGCGTTGGAGTTGCGCCGCAGCAGCTCGGGTAGGTGGCCCTCGTTGAGCTCCTTGATGGCCATGTTGACCTCGTCCGGCGTGACCTTGACGCGCTTGGTCTCCTGCAGCCAGTACCGGAAGGGCCCCCGGTTGTCCTCGAGGGCGCGGCCCAGCTCCATGCAGCGCTCCATCCTGTTGTGCTCCCCGTGCATGCGAGTGTAGTGAGTAACCATCTTGCTGACGTCGCGCAGGGGCCAAGAGGACGGCTCCGACGGCTGCTTGGGCGTCGTCTGCGTCAGGTACTTCTGGCTCGTGCAGAGCTGGCACATGTGGTGCCCGAGGCGCTGGTACATCGCGCCATTGGGGCCGGTGGGGTCGCGCCCGGCGGTGGGGGCTCCGCCGCTGGCGGCGGCGGCGGCGGTCTGGGCGCCCGTGGCCGGGCCCGTGGTCTTGCTCGCGGGGGTGTTGCGGGTGGGAAGGGCGTGGGCGGGAGTCGAGGGGGCTGCGGGGCCACCGCCGGAGGAGGCGTTGATGTTCTTCTTGTTGTTGACGAAGGTGAAGCCGCTACCGTTCTGGACGCGGTCATCCTCCTTAGTGGTGTCGCGGGTGTGAGCGGCTCGGCGGGCATTCGTCCCCTTGATCGCGTCGTCCTTCTCGTCGTCAACCTCTTGGGATCGACGGGCGTTCTCAACAGTGGCAGTGTTAGTCGTCTCGTTCATTTCGTTGTCATCCTCGGTAGTACTACCAATGGGCGAGCCGACCTCTATGCGAGGACGCTTGCGTGGGTTCTCGGTGGTACCTCCGTTGGCTAGGCGGCGAGATGTCAGTATGAAGGCATGCCCAAGGGCGCAAGTGATGCTGACTGGTGCATCCAGCTTGGTCTTGAAGATGCGGTGACAGTCGCGACACGAGTCGCAGTGTAGAGAATCGAGAGACTTACGCGTGGCCACTCGAATCTCGGTTGGGGGCAAAGTGCGCTTGGCACCCGCACTGGCGAGGGCAGCAGCCTTCTGGGCGTTGCTCGAGGGCGGCTGGGGCGTGGAACCTGCGTCCTTGGGTCGGTTCTTGGAACCAGGAGGTCTGCCGGGTCCGCGACGCTCCTGGGGAGGCTCGGCATTCATGAACGACGTGCGAGGGTTGTAAGCAGGCATGTAGCTTGGGCGACCGGAAGAGGAAGTGGGACCACCAAAGAAGCGATGGTTCTGCATCTCTGCTTCGTACTCGGCAATGCGATGGTTGGCCGCGCGCAGCTGGTGGCCCAGATCTAGCTGGCGCATCTGGAAGGAGCGCTTTTCGGCGGGTGTGACATCGTCGTGGTCAAGCACGTCCTGGCACCACTGTAGATCGTAGTGGTATGCCTCGCGGTCCTCCTTCAACTGCATAAGCCGGAGCTCGTTGATGTTGATGGGCGCATACTCGACGTCGTGGTTCTTGCGCCTGGAAGTTCGGCCACGAGTAGGTGTGCCGCTGGGCTCTGCTTGGACAGCGGCCTCAACAACCTCTTGCTGGCCGTTACCACCCATCTCGACGTCGACATCAACATTGCCATCCATGTTGCCCTCAACGTTTCCATGGCCATCATCGTTCTGGACCATCACCTCCTGGCCATGTCCCGTGCTAGAAGCCTGATATGATTGGGTGTATTAGGAGAGATGTCGATGCGTAAATGCCATTTATATGATGATATATATGTGTGGAAATTTGAAAGAAAGATTGCGTGTGATGCTCAATGGGGAAGGTGCGGTGGCAAGTGCAATATCGTTGTCATTTACAGATGGACGAAAGGGGAAAGACTCACCTCGCCGAAGAATCTGGCCTCGATGCCTTCATTGCTGGAGGATTGGACCTGATGTTGAGGTTGTTGCTGGTGCTGCTGTTGCTCCAGATCCTCTGAAAGGGATCGCGAAGCTCGACGGCGGGGCATTTCTGTTGACTAGAGATCGAGGTCGACTAATACGGTGTGTGGTTAGTTAGAAAAGTCGTGGGTGACGATATCCACAAACGAAGCTTGACTGTGTATGACGTTGGTAGATAATGTTGAGGTAGTAATGGTGGTTGATGGGGAAACAAGTAGGGCGATGGATAAATGTGCTGTCAACTGGTGGCCGACAAAACGGAAGTGAATGAAATGAACTGAAATGAGATGAAAAAGAAAACAACGGCAAGACCAAGAAACCACAAGACAGCAGCAGTTGTATTCAACTAGTGTGGGGTATTCCAAGCGAGCCAACAGATGGGATGAAAATGGTACGTACGGTCAGTCAGTCTAATTAAATTAGAACATCGAAAGGGGGGGGTTTTGTCGAGAGTTTAGTGTCAATATGAAAAAAAAGGTGGGGGTGGGGTTTGAAAACAGGAAAAAGTCTGGTGTATTTTTTTTTCTGGGGGGGTAAAGGAACAAAAAAAAAAAAGGAGACCTGTTACCTCTCTTGAGTCGGGAACGTGCTTTCTTTCTTCCTGTCCGCTTCCTTTTTCTGACGTCGAATGATTGAATCTTTACACCGTATAAAGCCCCACTTTTTGACTTTCTCCAGCAGTGTCAAGATTCAGGTGCACCGTAAACCAGACTTCAAGAGTACCCAGTCAGAGTTACTTCGATAGTAAATTCTTCCTTGTCTGGTTGGCCAAAACGGTACAGTGTCCAATATCGAATTCGATCATAGACTTGAGGGTGGCCTCCTAAAATGGAAATCGAAAGCTGGCCCTTCCTCGTTACGATCGAAAGTCGATATGTAAGTGTTTGCACGGGCCACCTCGAGCTGTGGCCGAAGTTGGTTGTCGAATCAAGTTTGAGGGGGAAAGGGGAACGAACCGTTTGTCTTCAGTGGCTCCCTACTTGGTACCTAAATAGGTTGGTGACTGAAGGAAACAAGGTGCAGGGTGGATGAGGTGTGTTGTTCGTTCGTTGGAAGCATACGAAGATACACTGAGTTATCAGGAAATAGTCGGAGCGTCCCCTGAACTGAATAAAAAATGTCACCGGAAAGAAACCTGCACGATGGGATAATAGGGGATGGTTGGGTGGGACACGGACACGGCCACGTTGTTAAATGGCTGGAAGAGGTCGAGATCTGGATTTTGTCAAGGTGGCATGGCAAGATAGCGAATTTGGGTTGTGTCGGAGAAAAAGAACCGGGGATGGAAATTTGGCGAGGGTCCGATTTTAATAAGGAGCTGTTGACTGATGTGAGACAGTGAATGAAGTATGTATGTAACTTCGAGAAAAAAAAACCCTCGCACTCTGCCCAAGGCATATTAGATAATCTTAGCCAAATCTTTACATATGCTACCTTATCCTCCCCCCAGAATTTAATTCTGGGGCTTAGTCAACAAGTCATCTCCTCCAGCCAACAAGACCTTTAATTAATAGTCATGCAATCACCAAAACCAATTAACCTCGAAGACGAATACTGTGTTTGCCTTCCCCTTTCTTTTTTTTAGTTCTTTACAGTCACCATCCAGTCCGGATATCGACTTTATTCGAGGACTCAACATCAATAATAACCCCTGCGATTCCACCCAAGCATCACGAATCTCTGCTCCTATTCTGAAGACTACTTTCCGGTAAATGCGAGTGTCATTATCTATGCCTCCAGCTGTGAGTAGATACTCTGTCTCCGATTGTGCCTAGTGGCGTTTCTCGTTTGCTCATTACTATGTTCTCAATCTTATTGCGGAATATCTTGTAAAATGGCCTTGATTTGCCTGTCTGGAGGCATTAGCGATGAGCCTCCCACAACAACTTACGAGACACTTATAGATGATATGCAGCTAAATTTGTATGCATGGAACTCATTCTGCATAGTAATATAACATTATTGTTATACAATAAGTGCATGTGCTGAGTGTTGTCTAGTTACCCCTTCTACTCTCCTGATGCGGTGGTCTAGGATGTTGGAGATTTGTTTGCCTCGGTTTTTCGATGAGGAAGGCATTAATTCATAACCGTTATGTCCATGGAGACGATGTGAAAGTTGTAAGCCGCTGAACTACCGCACGGGGAATATACCGGTATGGGATGAAGAATTACCACCGAACAGCCTCTGCAGAACGACTTTATGCGGGGAAAGGCCACTGTCGGTTTGACTTCTCCAGACTGCAGTGCCCTTCGTCTCTATCAAATGTAATCGATTATTCACTATTCCCTATAGCTGAATCTCCTAAAGACTCAATTGCTAGTCACTGCCTCCCAGACTGCTGAACGTTGCCGGAGTTTTGGAGAAGATCGTCTCTCACTACACTGAAGATGTCTGATAAGTTCTAGATCCGGAAACTGGAGCCGCAACAAATGCAAGGTTCAGGAGAGAATTTCCTACCCTAATGATGGCCATTGGAGCTCTGGAGGCCTCAAAGCTGCTGTCACCTCCAGAATACGCGACTATCTTTGGACACATATGAATAGGCTACCTGTCGGTGTCTTTACTTGGAAATTGTCTCTTCTGCAGAGTGAGAGCAGTGCATCATTTAGATTTAGGTCAGGATTCTGATACACCACCAGCTCCACTTGATGTGTGTAAGACAAATAGAGCTTAGTGGGCAGGTGGAGCACTTGAGACTATAAGTCTTTGTTTCAGCAGGGACTACTAAGGTCCTCTTGGGTGGGGATACAACAGTGAGCAAAGCGCACTCTACTAGCAAGATGTTGCAAAGAGGGGAAAAAACGAGAAAAGCCAATGTGAAATAATAATGCATATGTTTGCGCTTCTAGCTTGCATCTCTCAATTGCATATTCTAACTCTAAGCACTTTGTCAATCTGCAGCCAGGTGTTTGATCAACCAAGAAGCATTGTGAAATTGTCTTGTAAGTGCGGCCACTATCCTCCGTGACTACTCGCACGGGAACACAACGTAAAGGTATGCCAGCTCCTCTATAGTAGTGACACCCTATATAACATATCCCTACATAGCATAAACTCTTGATATAACATATACATCTAGTGGGTGGATTGATAGATAATATATATAATGCCTTACCCTTATATAGCATATGACCCATCTATAGCACACATTCTCTTAGATAGGCCATATGTTACATAGGGGGCCACCACTGTATTTTGGGTTAATTGCCCTGTTCTTCTCGTCTATTCAGGAACCTGACAATGCCAACAGCACCCGAACTTCTCTGTGCTGAGAGGCTCGAATACAGATTGTGTCTCATTATTAGCAAGACGAAGAGCATGTCTTAACAAGACAATAAAGGACCATGCGCAAAGGTGTGTGGCATCTTAGAGACTGAACAGAAGCTGCATGTGGACTCAGTCACACAAGATGCTGTCTCATATCACACTGTAACTTAGAGTCATATTTTGGTAAGGTGCGTTTCTGTGTGAAGGCTGGCCTGCCAGACATACACGGAATATACAGATAGATCACTAAGCCGACTTCTAGTATGGGAGCCTGAAGGAAAGCTGTAAAAAAGCCGTACCAATATAGTTCCTCGAAACCCTTTCCGCTTTAGGAAGGAGTCAGACCATTGTCACTAAAGTCATCAGTCGTTTGAACATCTTCAGTGAGGCAACACGCGAATGACACTATCAGCAGTGGCGAAGCTCTGGAGCTTTGGAAAGTCACCCCACATAGTTCTTACGGATTTTAGTTATAAAGCAATTAGCAATGATTTCGAACAAGCCAGAGTCATGTTTCATGTAGTGAACAGTATGTAACTGAGGCCCAGAGGCCCACCCGTGCGAGTCTTATGCTTATGCAAACTTGTATGCACTATGCAGCATCAATGAAATGAGTTGATGCTTTATACTGTCAAGGTAGAATTCCGAAAGGAAAGGATAGGATACTCTAGGTCTGATTGGTAAGACCCCATAAGACGTTGAGAACACCACGTGGGCAAATACTGAGCCACTCACTCCACGCAAGGCCCAGAACATTGAAGAAGAGGCAAAGGCTCCATGCTGAGTTCTGGACCTCGAGGGCTGGAACCGTCCGGTCAGCGGAGTAAGGTGACCGTGCTGCCCGGAACACCCGAGACACCGAAAACAGTGCTGACTAAAACGGTCTACAAGTCATGTGAAGAGATACTAGCCGCGACGGGACTTGAGGGCTGCACGGCGTTAGCCTTTGAAACCCTGAGTGGGTTAAACCTCGGATGACGCAGACGCAGGCTCCCTAGCTTCCCGAGGTCGGTTCAGTCCTGGTGGCGAACCTAACCTACCGGATACGTCGCCGTGATTACAAACACGCCGCCCGGGCGGCTCTGGGCAACGATGGTAAGCTTCAAGCTTGAGGCTAGCTTTAGCATGTTATGGGCCGAGAACCGGGAGTTGGGCTGCAGTGGTAGTCCGTCCGAAGAGCCTCCTTGGTGCTAAACCATCATTCAGCCACCGCACTGTATCAGTAGCGAAACTGCAACCCTGGGGAGTCTCAAGTGTTGTTCAGTAGACTACTTTGCACGATGCAGTTGGTGCTGTGTTTCAGATTCAGAACAGTTTTTTTTTTTTTTAAAACCCACGCAAACCAGTGCCCTGGGCTCAAGTAAATAAATACCTAGGTAGAACAGGAAGACGAAGATGTCAAGGTCTGGGAGGGAATAACGCCATCCGGAATGTCCGGGCTGGGTGAACATGTAAGAAAGTGAATCATTCCATCCGGCGAGGCACCTGAGAACCAACCCCGGATCCGAAGCTACGAAGCTACAATAATAGTACCGAAGAAGTCCCAGCTGCCGTTGGGTATCAGGATCCACAGCCCCCTAAACACTACTACCTGAGCATCACCAAGGTTCAGCATTTATCCAGCCGCTCCAAGCAACCCGAGGCCGGACGGACACACGCGCTTCTCCAGGATTTTTACTCCAGGATTTAACTCCAGGCAGGCGGGTTTGGGCAAAGCCAGAAACTGCAAGGTTCTGCGAGATGGATTGATAACGGTGTCACCTCGGCCGTGCTTCAGGCTGCCAAGGTTCCCGCACAAGAAAGAAGCGGCAGAGCGGTCGATCCTTGACAGTTGTGCTGAGAAACGGGCCGAATGCGATGTGGTTCGGGCATGGGGGATTTGGGGGGAGGGTCCCGCCTTTGAATCCTTGGAGATCCGGGGGTGGGTTTTTAATTCTCAGGTTTCTCCAGTAAATCTGGTGTCTGGATTCCTGGGGAAGGGCCACCTGGGGCACGGAGAAACCCACCGTAGGCTGGGCCCTTCGTAAAGAGGATCTAACGACTAACGACCTTGGAAGTCAAAAAAGACACGAGCGGACTCCGACAGCCCGGTTGACTGCCCCAGCGGGCACCTCGGCACGCAGTGGACGGTTTCCAAAGGCACATGACGTTGGGCCAAGTATAATCGCAGCGATGACGTCGAGCAAATCGGACCTACCGGAGTGGGCGCTGCGGCACAGCTTTTTTTTTTTTTTTTTTTTGTTGTGTGCGTTCCAGACAGACTTTCTAGTTGTTAGGGCCCCGGAAGAGGGACATACATATGTAAGAGGTAGTGACTGACTGCTGACAAAGGAAAGGAAAGGAAAGGAAAGGAAGCAAAGGATTTATTCATAACGGTCGTCTGTACTTAGATACCTACAGGTACCGTAAATAGTCATAGTAGGATCGGATCGGATTTACAAGGGTAAAAAAAAAAGGCACAGAAGGGCTGACAGATGCCCGTCCAGCAGTGAAAGAAAATACTTCCGTAGGTACCCAGGTACCCGGCAGGCCGTGGTAGGAAACGGTCAAGTTGATGTCATCCCACTGTCCCACCGGGAGCATAATAATACCTACCTAGGTAAGAACGAGGTACTTGAACTAAGTATGTGAACTAGGTGTGTGAACTAGGTACTCGAACTAGGTACTCTAACTAGGTACCCTAACTACCTAGGTAGCAGGCACGATGCAGGTCCCATCATTACCAATAAACTGCCCTAGGTGTGTTTGACGACCCCGTGGCCACCTCAGCCATCGCCAGGTGGATACCAACTGATAGTCGCCCCTTCCCCCAGGTATCCACACTGCATCTCCATGGGGAAGCCCTCGTCTTTTATGGAGACGGCCGAACTCAATCTGGAGTAAAACAGGGTACCTAAGCACGTACTACGTACCAGACTAGACCCAAACAACACCATCCTGGGTACTCGAGTACTTCCTAGCTCTAAGACGGCGTCAAGACATAAAGACTTCACCGTTTCCCGTTCTTGCTGTTCGAATATTGTTCAGAAAACACAACTACAACAACTACTCACTCATCCATCCTTCACTACATTCTTCACTACATTCTTCGATCTGTTTCCCTCCTTACCAGGACAAACAAAACATCCTACCGCCTATTCTTTCGCATATGCATCGTCAATTGGCCTCTTCATCTATAAACCGTTTCTCATGATGTTGGGCCTAAACAACACGGTCAACTTTGACCATGTCAACCCCAACTCCGACGCGAGCACAGATGCTCGTCGCGAGCTCGCACACCTGGACTACTCCCCCCTGAAGCGAGTAACAGGAAAGTCCTTCGTCATGGGCCTGTTGGTATCCATGGGTGGATTGATCTTTGGGTAAGTTCCGCTGTCCTTTCTCCACCAAAGACACTAAAGACACCAAAGACAAACGTATGCGCACCATTGGATCAGTAACTGACTATAATACACTCACAGCTACGACACCGGTCAGATTTCTGGATTCCTGGAAATGGACGATTTCCTGCGACGGTTCGGTCAACTCCAACCAGACGGCTCCTACGCCTTCTCCACTGTCAGGTCCGGCCTCATCGTCGGCCTCCTCTCCATCGGAACCCTCATCGGAGCCCTCGTGGCCGCCCCCGTCGCTGACAAGCTCGGCCGCCGGCCCTCCATCAGCATCTGGAGCATTGTCGTCGCCATCGGCTTCGTCATCCAGGTCGCCTCCAACTCGGCATGGGAGCAGATCATGATCGGTCGGCTGGTCGCAGGCTTCGGCGTCGGCGCCCTGTCGCTGCTCGTCCCCATGTTCCAGGCCGAGACGGCGCCTCCCTGGATCCGTGGCGCCCTTGTGTGTACCTACCAGCTCTTCATCACGCTCGGCATCTTCCTCGCCGCCTGCTTTAACTACGGCACCTACACGCACATGATGCACAGCTCCGGCTCGTGGCGCATCGTCATCAGCCTCGGTTGGCTCTGGACCATGGTCTTGGGCTTGGGCATCTGGGGGTTCAAGGAGACGCCGCGGTTTGTCTACCGCAGAGGGCAGGTGGATGCGGCCCGAGAGACACTGATGGGTGTTTATGGCGCAAACGAGAACCACTACGCCATCTACGTCCAGATGGAAGAGATGGAGAACAAGCTACGCGCTGAGAAGCACCGGTCAGGTACTGGGTTTGTCGGTGAGATCGCCGACATGGTCAGGGCACCGAGGATGATGTATCGCCTTATGCTGGGCGTCGGGTTGCAGATGTTCCAGCAACTCACTGGTGCCAATTATTTCTTCTACTACGGAACGGTAAGGCTCCCTATACTCTTGCCAATCTACCTACATAGTAGGTATCTCAGGATCGCACGCTAATCATCATCCGCACAGACAATCTTCAAGTCGGTCCAGATCTCTTCCTTCCTCACGCAGATCATCCTGAACGTCATCAACTTCGCCGTAACATTCATCGGCCTCTACTTCGTCGAACACTACGGCCGTCGCAAGTGTCTCATCTTCGGCAGCGCGTGGATGTTTGTCTGCTTCATGGTATTCGCCTCAGTAGGCCACTTTGCCCTCGACGTCGCTACACCGACAAACACACCTTCAGCCGGTATTGCCCTCATCGTTATGGCCTGTCTCTTCATCCTCGGTTTCGCGACAACCTGGGGCCCGATGGTATGGACCATCATCGCCGAGCTCTACCCGTCCAGGTACCGCGCCAAGGGCATGGCCCTGGCGACTGCCAGCAACTGGACGTGGAACTTCCTGCTCGCCTTCTTCACGACCTTCATCACCAAGGACATCGACTTCGCCCTGGGCTACGTCTTTGCGGGTTGCAACCTGATTGGAGGGCTCCTGGTCTACTTCTTCGTCATTGAGGGCCAGGGCAGGACCCTCGAGGAGGTCGACACCATGTACCTGGAGCACGTGAGCCCGCGCAAGTCGGCTAAGTGGGTGGCGCCGCCGGCGGAGGAGATTGCGAGGATCAGGAGGCTGGCTGGCACTGAGGATGGTCTGCCGCCTACCCCGAGCGTGCACAGCGGGGAGAAGTCGAAGGGCGAGCCTAGTGTGCCAAACCACCAGGAGCACATCTGAGAGATGGGCAGTGTGTCTTGACATCTATTATAAAGCATTGTTACGGGGGAGTGGCGTAATTGTTTAGACGTCGATTTTAGATATCATCTATTTACAGGATAGCAGTTGTTCAAGCATTTTAGCAGCAAATAAATAAAACTTATAAAATAACCGACTGCTCTCTCTGAACAACATCTACCATACTTCCTAGGCTTTACGTGACTAATTATCTTAAGTTATTGGGTCAAAAGATACTTTTACTATTTCATGTTTCTAAGTTCATCTTAACATTTTTGAAAGTCGCTGGCTGGTTTTTGTCACTCTAAGATCGAACCCGACGCTCCAAATAACTCCGTCGCAAGGGAAATACACTGGTACCCGATACCTAACGATTGTATGAAGATGCCACCCGCATTCCGATAAATAGAAAAGAAAAAGAAACATCACAACCATCCCATTCCACTTTATCGCGCTGCCGTTATTCGGGTATCCAAGAAGACAATGCAGACTCAACTCTGTAACTCGAAAGCCCTCGCCGCCCTGCACAATCCTCCCTAAACACCCAAGAGACAAGCAAGCCCGGGCTATATGTATCCGGTACTTGACCTCGTCTACGAGCGAACAGGACAAGCCCTTCAAGCCGGTCACAACCCAGCCTCACCTGTACCCCCTGTTATCGTACCCACCACCACCACCACCACCACGATGCTCATACCTCCGCCCGTGGTGCCCCCGCCCGGCCTTCTCCGCCCTCCTCTGCTCGCGCCGCGACATCTCGTGCCCGTCGTAGCCGGCCTCGTAGCCCCCGGGCGGCCCGTCGCGGTTCCCGCTGCTCACGTCGCCGTCGTCGTAGGCCCCGCCCGCCGCGCTGCCGGAGCCCCCATTCTTGCCGGCGCCAGCGCCGCCCCGGCGGTGGCGGAACATGGTGAAGGCGAAGGCGATGGCGCCGAGGAACTCGCTGGGGTTCAGCATGCCCGTGAAGGCGCGGACGCCCAGGGGCCCGCCCTGGTACCGGAGGTACTGGGCCTCTGCGGCGGCGGCGGCGCCGGCCTCGGCGCGGGAGGAGGGGGAGCGGGAGGAGCGGGGGCGGCCGTGGCGGTCGATGATGTAGGGGCCGACGTCGTAGGCGTAGTGGAAGAAGATGGAGAAGGGCACCATGACGAGGCAGTTGACCAGGGCGGGGATGCCGACGGTCATGTCGGCCTGGTTCATCTGGGAGTTGGGCGTGAGGGGGGACGACTTGAGGTCGTTGAGGACCCAGAAGATGATCTGTGGGGGGAAAGGGGGTTAGGGTTCGTGTTAGTCTTATTGCTTTTTCTTGTTTCTTCCTTTTTTTATCCTCCTTTTTTTCTTTTTTCGTCATATCCTGCATCCGGGAGATCGGCGGTGGAGATCGGCGTTGCTTACCAGCGTCGGCGCCGGTAGACTGCGACATCCGGGGTGGATGACAGGGGGGAGGGAACAGAAAAGAACTTACGCCCATCAAGAAGTTGATTCCGACCATCAACTTGAATGCAAATAGCTTGGAGAGAGGCTTGTGGCCGTAGAGCTCGGTTTTGAGGATCTTGTAGAAGCGCAGGCAAGATATCACGGCCGTGAGGAGGGAGATGTTATGGATGAGTTGGAGCTGTTGACCAGTTAGCAGTTAGACAACAGTTACAATAATTGTCGCCAAAAAAAAGTGCCGACATGCCGGTGATAGTTGCCGTGCACCGACTATCACAGGGAAAGATATCACATATGAAAAAAGAAGGAGAAAAAAAAAATGACGACTCACCCAGAGATGCGAGAAGTACGGCTTGCTCGAGTTCTCGCAGTAAATATTGATGCCCTGCGTGACATCGGTCGCGATGCTGACAACCAGCTGCACGATGGGGTACTGAAAGATCAGGATCCACTTCCTCCTGTACCAGGCCAGGCCGTCCCGGGGCGCCCTGCCCCTCCTCTTCTGCGGCACCTGCAGCCCGCTGAAGAAGAGGTCGCGCTGGGCGCTGCCGTGGGGGCTGATGAACTCGAGGAGCAGCAGGAAGAAGTTGCCCAGCGCGAGGGCCTGCATGACGTCGGCCCACGGCGTCAGGTAGAAGTAGGTCTCGGGCTCGACCTGCCCGATGAACTGGACGACGGCGGTCACGGGGATGAGCATGCAGATCCGGAGGATCTTGAGCTGCTCGTTGGGCCTCGAGAGGTGCGTCGCGTGCCGGAACATCAGGAGGGCGACCGAGAGGACCGCGAAGGCGGCGGCGCAGCCGGCGATGATGGTCCCTAGCTCGTGGAACGTGTAGCCACCCGTCATGGGGTCGGTGGGCGCTGTGAGGGAGGAGGAGTGTTAGTATTGTTGTAGAGTAGCTGGCTGTATGTGGAGATGATTGATGCACGTGGTGACTTGAAGCTTCATCTGTGCTTGGTCGAGGCGGTGGTCTCCACTGCGTGGATGCCAAAGTGTGAAGAGGGAAACATGATTTGAGGAAAGATAAGGTGCCATAACACAACTTACTCTCTCTTAGAGGGTTCGGCAGCGAGCATGTGTGATTGCTCGATGACCTGTCACTGCTGCTGCTGCCACTGCTACTGCTGCTGCTGCCGCCGTCACCGTCGCCGTCGCCATGGCCGAACAGCCCTCTCGAGCTCAGGTAGCTGTGGTAGATGAGATGTAATGAGGAAGCCATCTCGGAGGTATTCTCTCCCACGCAGAGCCGTGGTTCCTTGAATCACAGGACAAAAAGGTCCCAAGAATGGGAAAGGCTCTTGACCCTCGACACTCTTGCTTCTTCAGTCTTGCTGGTCTGTCGCCTGCAGGCCTGGTACAGATATCGGTGGTTATAAGGACCGATGGGTCTGGTTCGGGAATACCAACGGTGGTGTAATGATGTGAAATATGTCGACGTAGATGAGGTCCAGAAAGCCTGGGAACGTGCTAGAAAAGAGAAAATGGGTATGGGGTATCAGAAAGATGAGTTGAGGACTTTTTGCAGTTTTAAAAGAGAAGAACGCAGGATATTAGGATGCTACGGCAGCGAGAGAAGGGGAAAGCATTGCATGTATATACTCATGCCGTACTCGTCCATGCTCCACCCCACCTGGCGAGGGAGGTCGCTTTCGCATGCGGGTTCGTGGTGTTGGCTGGCATTGCGCCGCCCAGAGACCCCTGAAGTCGGCGTGGTCGGTATATGCACGGAGGTTTAAGCCACCATTGTTGTACCGCAAGTGGCCCTCTGTCCCAGAAGATCAAGCAGCGGTGCAACGGTCGAGGTAACCTCCTCCGCTTAGGGATTGGTTCGTAGATAATCGCACCTTTGCTCAAGCTGGCCCGCCTGTCGGCATTATTCCTTGTTGGGAGCTTTCTCGTGTGCTTCTCTTCCACAGGGATATTGCACAGTTGCTTCTTACTCATATCCACGAAAAAGCTTAATCAAGCTTCAGTCTCGACAGGCTTCGCGGAATGTCATGGCTCACGATGATACTTGGTCGGCCTCTGTAATATAGCAAAATGCGTTGAAACAAGCCTGTTACCCTTCTTAGTGGAGGCGAAACATCTGAAGTGCCGGTGATCCGCCCCAAATGCAAAGGCTCTGGCCGAGATCATTGACATGTCCTTGTTTATTGGGTGCTTCAAGCGCCGTCACTGGCGGGGGTTTATTCATGATAGCGCTATCTATGTGATCTCTATCGTTGTTTTGAGTACAACCCCCAATATTCTTTCCAGTCGGCTGCCGAAGCTCCGGTAGACATCTTCCCCGGGGGCTCTTCTTCTTCTTCATCATCATCATCACAATCATCATCAACAACAAACCACTTCCTTCGATGACGCTTCTTCCAGAAACCCAAACCTTCTCCCGGAGCCATGTATTACAGCCTCAACGAAAACCATCATCCAGGTATTTTGCAGATATGAACTCATCCTGCAGCAAGGAGCGTCGTATCAGGGGTCCACGCAGGCCAGAAGGGTAGCATCCATTGGGGGGATTCGTTATCACCTTCCCAAGATGTCGGACCTTGACGAACAAAAACGCCGACCTGCGGCGAGTATCTGACGTTGCTCGTCCACATCGTCTGCAGACTGGAGCCATCATGAGTATCGAATCAGGTGAGTGGTAATTGTGGATTTAGATGTCCACACTGACGAAGTCTAGACTCGACACTGGTGTTCCTTTTGGTGTACGTGATATATAATATACATCATAAAGTCCAGAAGTGGAAGTTATCTAGTCCTCCTGACTGGTTGGTACTTGTGCTTTGAGGATAAAAGGTGACATTCCTCCCCGGACTGGCACGTCGGACTTCCTGCTGCGCCCTCTTCTACTCGAACTACTTTATTCTACCCTGTGACACGTACTTCTTCTGGAACAGCTGTGCCTCCAGGCTATGTTCGTTTGGTGCTAGCTACAGCCTTCACTGTTCCTGGAAGCTTCCACGTGGGAGTAAGTGTTGTTCCACCTAATTGATTTTCTCAAACGAGAGAACCGCAGGCCACCCGTGGACGGTACTGACATCCATGGATAATACTCATCCTCCATACATCTGGGCACCACACAGTATCTTGTCGCATGCCGGGCCCTCTAACCCCCTCTGTCTTCTCTTGTTTTTCTTCAATTTTCCAACCCATCATTGCACTTGTAAGTGGTGATGCTCAAGATCCGCTGAATACATCGGCCTCATGTTGCCAATCACCTCGGAGTCGGCGCTTATACGGCCGGCCGGCGACAATGACTGCGAGGATGGGGCTGGACTGCGCCTCCTCAGCCCTGCCACGCGTGGAAGACATGGGCTCGACGGGCCTGCAACTAGAGGCACATGTGCCCCAGCTGTGCTTCCATAAGCCCACATCGATCTCGGCTTCGGTCTCGGTTTCGGTTTCGGAACCAGTTGGAACATTGTTGTTTGGTCCTTTCCGCTTGAGGTCTGCCATACATCCCCAGCTGCCGAAAGAAATAGGACGGCAGCCCGGGATGGCTTGACATTCTTGTCTGACTGGCCGGGATGAAGGGCTAGTCAGACTCCAGCTATCCCGAGCCGAGACATGGCCCATTTCCACTCCCGGGGCCAGGTTGATTCACCCGTTAGCCATGTTCGAGGCTCTTAGCGGGCGTATGCGATTGTCAGGGCAACGACTCCGCTACTGGAATACAGCGTTCTTGTCCTGTTGGTTTTATTATCATGTTCACAAGCGTCGTGCTCCGAGTCTTTCTGTTCCATTTGGTCAGTATTTATGGTACCGTTACCAACTTTAAGTCTCGCCATGTGAGCCACAGTGGACAACATGCTTGCAGACCCCTAAGACTAGACTCGACAGAAGTTGGGATGGTCCACGGAATGGTACGCAAGGGTGCTGGGGATGACGAGGTTGAAGGAGAAGAGCGTGTGAGTGACTGGCCTGGGAGAAGTGCTCATATCACCACTAAGATGTACTCAAATTGTACCCTCCAAAGAATCTGCCGCCTCGTGACTGACTCACTTCCTGGAAGCATACTACATCTCGATCTACCTAGCTAAGCCTGGAACTTGGATCACCCACTAATTAGATAGAGATTCCATGGAAAGTCCAAATGCCACGATCGCAATGAGTTGTCGAGAGAGATATGTGTATCCAACAGTCTAGTCACGCGATACGGACGCCATCCTGTTGTCCGGAAACCAGCTTTTTCCAACCTCGGGATGGTCCATACCTCCGACTAGGTCTGATTGATATCTGCTTACAGGTGACAGCGGGAGTGTGCAGTAGCGTACCATACGCCATTGGTGCTTGAACAGGTGCCATCATATTCTACCTGCGCAACCAGGAGATGCGAAGAGCCGTGGGGATCCAGACAGTATTTCGATACTTGACCACTTGAAGCCAACCCTGAGCAAGTTGAAAGGTATGGTCTATGTACATAGTGTCTGTCCGGATTGTCTTCACCCTAAGGAATACTGTGCCTCATTCCCCCTTCCAAATGCTCTCCGGCATCTGGAAACCAAGACAACTTACTCAACTTTGAAGTTTGCCAAGTTCCCTCAGCATATGACTTGGGGCGAGCGCAATGGCTGAAGTTCTACAGAGCGTTCTCTTCATGTACGCATGCTAAGCCAGGGTCCAAGGGTCTCCCATCATTCCCGGCTTGCGGCAGCCAACATTACCACACTTTGCTTTGCTGACAACTGACGAAGTCATCGACAACGACAACATCATCCGGTCATGTAACGGCTACCCCTCTCTCAGCATCGTCCTGTCTCAACAAACACTCTGGCTGAGATGCAACCCCATGCAGAAATCGACGTTGCAGTCACGAAGTCAAACAAACACCTCTTTGGGTGGCATTCTCAGGTGGTTGTGCCCATATCATTGCATGCAGCAGCTACCGGGGTCTCGAGGAGGAACTGAGTAATTAGCAGTACGGATTTAGAAACGCATGGAAACCAGCCAAGACCACGAGGATACTCGTTTGCAGTAAATATCCCCCAAACGTTGCTCGCTTGGAGATCCTGCGTCATGGCCCGGCCGATAGTAGTATCATATGCAGACGGCCTCTGCCGCTGCCCGGACAGGTCTGGCTTCCGCGATCTCGCTCGAACCGGTTCATGTGCTGATCCCTGCTTTCCTAGTCGAGGAAACACTGCGTACCCGTTGAGGAGGCTCGTCCCCAATGTGTCGTCCTGCCGAGGCTTTTCTGGGAAAACTATCCGAGAAAGGTTGAGGGCTGTGTAGTATTTTCCCCCATGCGAGTCTTCTGCTATAATTTCGACTCGTCGAGTGTTTGCAACAAAAGCTCGCATGGCAGCGTCTCCATTTATTTGCTGCAGCCACCAATCGGACTGGACCATTGCAACGAATGCAGGATCTTGCATGATGCAGTTTGACAGATGCTGCAGTTTGCCATGCCCTGTCACTCATGTCACTCAGCAGAGTAGGAATGGTCCTGTGTATGCACACCCTCAAGCAGCGGAGGCAGCGTCACTTGGTCCCATTCAATTCTTGGGCTTCTCGCATAGGTGGAAGACTGTCATCCCCATACGGACTGTCGTGAAGCATGGGCGGATACCCGGAACAACTTCCGCGGAGATTGAATTCTTCGAGTTTGCTCCCGTGGATTCGACCAATACCCACGAGATCTGGAGCTTTTGTCACTCAGCCGCTGAAAGACATGGCCCCACCAACCGACGTTTCCAAGGGAACAATCCGACTATTCCCAGTCTAGAACCCAGGGGGTCTCCCAAAGGGGAGCTCTTCTCGGTTTTGAGATGTGAGTCTGCACCATGACATGTCACGTCTTGCTCTTCTGGTCCACACCACAAGGCCCTTGTGGGAAGACGCGATCGGGAGGATCCATTCGACTTCCAGGAACAGATGGATACCAGGATAGAAACAGTAACCTAGGTGACGGTCTGAGCAATTCTGAATTTCGGATAATTGATCATCTCGGACTCTGTTTGCTCCCTCCTCGCCGGAGTGTGCTGCGTATGCGCATCTGATGGGAAAAGGACACCATGTGTACACCATATGTATTGGAAGAAGGGGGCAAAGCCGCATGTAACAGTTGCATCGAGACTATGATGGCTTGGGAGAACAGGAGATAGACATATTCATCGTTGGCCCTTTCACGAGTCGTCATGGCTATCATCGAAGCGATCTCATCGTCTGTCTCGGTTTGACTCTTTGGCTTGTCTTGTGGTGCAAACTGGGAATATCAACAGCTTCGACCTTTTTCTTTCCAGTCTAGCAAGCCATTTACGACACTTCCCAACTTTGTTCGTCAATCGATAGACTCGCTGTTACCTCTAACGTAGTTTTGACCCAATCACTGCCAGCAACGACTACCATCTGTGGTCGGATCCATCGAAGTACACAAGAACGGGCCATTCAAAGACATAAATATCAACGACGCCAAACTGGGTGGACCACTTACAACTTCCATATTTCGATTCTTCCAAGGACAAGAGCCGTCTGGGTCTGTTGATATCAGCTGCCGCCCCGAGCTTCTTGATACTCATTTATGTAAGTTCCTCATATATCCAAGGGATAAGAGGTTACAATATTTCCATCTTATAGGAAAGAGGCTCGTCATCATCATCATCACTGCCATCAGTTAGAGGTGTTGGTTGTATCGATCCCTCTGATCTCAGCCTACCACCTACCATCGACCCTCCTTATCTGTTCCTTCTTTTCTCGTGTCGGACTGTTCCAAAGACCTCGTACACAGGCGCTGATGCCCAACCCACCACTTCTTGTTCATGCAGAGCTAACGATACATACCAGTTTGCTTCCTGTCACCCATTCCTTCACGTTCGTCTCGTCGACTACCAGCCTTGGGTTCATGACCTCACCGATCTCATCAGCAACGACCCAAAACGCTGCAAGGACTTCGTGTCTCCCAGAGCTGGCCAACTTCCCACCCCCTTCTCCACCTCCAACTGCGGCAGCTTGCGTAGAACCTGCATACGGAACCAAGAAGACGAACTCCAGACCGCCTCGACGGCTGAACGGTTTGGTCTACCAGTCCAGCGGAAACCCGTCATTCTTTTGCGGCTCTACAGCTATCCCCTCTTTACCAGCAGCCACTATCCTGCCAGCCCAACACTCGATTACATACCTCCACGGGAACAGACATTGACGCCCAGCGGTGCGCTCAGCAGGCTCAGGCAGCAAGTCTCAGGCCATCAATACGTATGAGGACACAAACTTGAGCATTGCACAACAGCAGCGGTGAGGAATACTGAATATTCACTCGCGCAACGTCATCCAGAGGAGGGCCTCAACGAGGCGAGAGGCTGCAGTGTCCCAGGTCATCCAGCGTTGCCACACCAAAAAGGACGAAGAAGAAAAGAACACTCCCAAGCCCATAAAGATGTTTATCAGAGACCTTGGTCCCCACCGCGGGGTGGTCTTTGATGCGAGGCATTACCAATACTGTTCCTCACCCGAGACAGCCTTCCGTTTCAGAGTGGCCAAGCCGCGCATCTTCTCGAACCGGTATCGTACGGATCAATACTTCATCTACAACCAGGGTCCCTCTTTCAATGTCCAGATGGAGAAGATGAACCATATCTCTCGGGCTGTATCCACTCCCAACCAGTCGTCGCGTCCTGTCTCACTTCAACCATCGACAACGAGCACACGTGCCGTTGGTCCTTTCGAGGGGCCTTCACCCACTTACTTTGCCCCCATGCCTGCGTTGAGCGGTACCAGTACGACGAGGAACAGTCGTGCCAATGGTCTTCCCCCCAGCAACCCCAATTGGTTCAACTCCTCGACTGCGTCAGCTGCTGATGGCAGCATCGGCCAGTATGGTCTCTATCAAGAAGTAACTGATGGCCTCTATTTCGACACTCCGAACTCCAGTGGCGGGCACTTTGACCTAGGCACTGCTGGTGGTGGCATGCCGAGCTACTTCGACGGTTCCTCCTCTTCCACCTATCACTTGCACGGCAGCTCACCCAACACCATGTTTGGAAGCTTCTCCTCGTCGATTGGACCGCCCGAGGACATGGACGTGGACCTCTCCGAGTTCATCCATAGTCCCTCGAGCATCTCAGCGGGCACAACGTCGGGACTCTACCCCAGCGTCCAGCGACCAAACATTCCAAACAATCCCCCTGCCCCCATGTTTCCTACATCTCCCAATCCGCGCACCATGGACTCCCAGACCGTCTCACCAAGCATGTTGCACCTCAACAACACCCCACGCCTACCCATCACGTCTTCTTCCGAGTCCCTACCAGGCCCCTACAGCCACTTCCACATGGAGACAGACTCGGACACTGTACAGGGACCCACCAACACTGTCCCCGAGAGCTTGGTCCTGCCGTCGTCCCATAAGCAAGCCCGACCCAAGTCCAGCTCCAAGAAGCCTCACCGAGGATCCAACAGCAGCAGCAAGTGGGGCCGCAAGGCACTGCCGGACAAGGCCCCCAACCCTCAGTACATCCTCCCCAACAACGGACCCAAGCGCCGGAGCGAGCCGGAAAGCACCGCCCCCCCGAGGTCGCACTCGAAGAGGTCCAAGCCGAAGGGCAAGACCCCCTCGCAGGCGCAGCCCCACAGCTACCCCCCCTCGGAGCCCGCCTCCTCGTCCGGCGGCGCGCGGGCGGGCCACCCCCCGGCCGCGCCCTCCGACACAGCCGCCGACGCCGCCGCCGCCACCGAGGCGGCGGGCGGCCCGTCCCCCGCGGAGCGCTCGGCGCAGGACGAGTTCCTCGTCAGCTCCAGGCTGGGCGGCATGAAGTACAGCCAGATCCGCCAGCTGGGCAACTTCAAGGAGGCCGAGTCGACGCTCCGGGGCCGGTTCCGGACGCTGGTCAAGCCGAAGGAGGCTAGGGTGAGGAACCCCCAGTGGCAGGAGATCGATGTAAGTTTGACAAGGCCCATGAGTCTCATATGTATCCCTTTCATAGCACACATACCGCCCCTTTGTCCTGCTTGTTCATCAGTGTCCAAAGACTAATTCCCCGCCTGTGGAACAGGACAAGCTCCTCAAGCAAGCTGTGCCCAAGCTCTCAAAGTCCACCAACAACATCCCCTGGAAGGCAGTCGCCGACTACATCTTCAACAACGGTGGTACCTACCAGTTCGGTTACAACACTTGTCACAAGCGGTGGAACTACCTGAGTGAGACGAGTGACGAGCAGGTCAGGAGAGATAGGATCAACGGCAGGAAGGACATCTAGACGGCATGGTGAAAAGATTGAGTACTCCCAATGCTGTTTAGTCCCCGCCCCGGTCAAGGCATTGGTTGGACCTACTACCTTTACGTCTGCATTTGCATTTATGGAAAGGTTGGGCGAAACAATGGGTTTGGGATTATTCTTGGTATTGATGGTCATATACAGTTTCCTGGGGACATTATGGGGATATCTCATCGACCTCTCTCCTTGAGGTATCCTGCTTCACCTGGGCCCACGAACAAGATAGAAAATTGACCAACTATATGACTTTTGCTGAACATCATGTCCACTGCCGACCTATGAATGATCCTCAATGAGAATTGCCCGCCGATGCTTCTACTTCCGCTTGAGGGTTTGCCTGACTCACCGGACGGACTATTGAACGATGCCTCATCCTCAGCCTGACAGTGCCCTATCACCGGTAGGCTTCCGCAGACTTTTATCCTAGTCCCTGCTCAGCTAACATGTATGCACGATAGCCATTTCTTCATTATATAAGACCTTGTATATAATTCCTCCCCCCTCGAGTTCAAGACTTTTGATGAGGTTCCTTACCTTCCTCCACTCTTCGCTCATATCCTTGCAGCATGAATTGGAAGAAATCCCTAGCAGGTGGAGGCGGCCCATAGCCAAGTCATACAACTAAACGTTGTGGCAACCTTGTGAGTGTTCGTACTCGTCAAAACATCGGTGTATGTGCTCAGACTGTGCTCAGACGCTCCAGGCATTGAACTATCCTCGGTACAAGAACCGGTCAGGCATACGTTGCTGTGTTTTCGAGCGTGCTGGCATCGGGAACACTTAGTCATGCCTGTTTCCGTCGGGACGCCACCCGTCCGCCCAGCCAGTATAAGTCATATACGTCCACAGATCATGGACAATGTTGTTAATATAGCCCCCACATCTTGCCCCCTTCAGGCCGGATCCGGACGCTCGACCTGCCCAGCCCGGCGTCCAAACACGGCATACGGGCTCGGCTCCGGGCCTGACAAGTCGTACGATGGCGGTGGCGTATACGGAGGAGGCGGCGTCTTCCAGCCGGCCCTGTCCCTCTCCCTCGGCACCGTGGGTCGTGGGCGGCGCAAACCGCCCCTCCTCCCAAGCCCAGATCCCGCCGCCCCCACAGACGCCCCGCCGCCGCCCCAGCCGGGTGTCATATCCTCCCATGCGATGTATGCCGCGCCCGGGGGGATACTAGCACCGTCTGAGCCCGAGGCGTTGTTGTTGTTGTCGTCGTTGTCGCTGGCGTCGGCTGCGTTGGGATGCGCCGCGCAGCATCCTGCCTTGTGGCAGAGCATGCGCACCACGGCTACGAGGATCGCGCCCACGAAGAGGGCGCAGAGCACGATCGCGGTGATGCGTCCGTGTTCGATGTCGCTGGATCTGTGCCGGGGTGATGCGTGTGCGACAGCGGCCCTGGCGAGTTTGTCTTTTAAGTATTCGGCGGAACTGGAGCCCGCTGGGTAGATGGTCGTGCGGTCTAACGGGGCCATCTGTGAGGTGTGAAGGGTGATGGATGAGGTATGTGTTATTGTAGATTCTGGGTATATCGTTTGGAGGAATTTCGACAAGACATACATCGTTTTTGATGGGAAGAGGGGGGGGGGATAAAAAGAAGACCTAGAGAGGAGGGAATTCAGGACCAAAGATATTTCGAACGTAGGTCTGGCGCACAGAACCGTGGAACAGACCTCAGGACTAATTAAGCTCATTGGATGTTTGACCCAAGCAAATATACTACTTATGATACATGGCCACATATGGTAGCATTGTACAGACTAGTCAGTTTCATAGCCAAATCTTGACGGACTTCTTCTAGAATCAGGATGGGGGAACTTCACGGGCTTCACGGAGGCATATCCCGTTCTTTCTGCAGATTGCGGGCCCTCGTTGGTGATTTCTCGTGTCAAGCGCGTGTTCCGCAGTGGCAAGTTCCAGCTTTCAGCGCCATGACTGGCGCTACCGGAGTCGATGTGGATGGAGACAAGCCCTTTTGATATCATTTAACCTCGGCACTCATTAGATTATCTGAGGGGACCGGCACACATCGTCCGCTCGGACACGCAAGCCATCTGCCGAAGATTTCTCGATTTGGCAATCTGCTCATTCTCGTGAGGCCAACCGTTTGATTACCTAGGTAGATAGTAATTGAGTACATACCCAAGTAATTAATTACCTTCTTAGTTGAGGAAATGCCACACGTTGACCATGATTTGCAGTCACAGCACTTGAGATTGAGAGGTGGTTGATGATATTATTGTTAAAACAACACACGCCCTACCCAAGAGCCTCTATAAGGCTGAACCTCTCTGCCTGATCCCCCATGAAAGTTTACACAAGCCTTGTAAAACCAAACAATCTTCACCAGTAGTTGTACAGATTTCCCACAAAGTAAACAACAAATGCTCTCTTCCATGGCCAACGTCAGCCTTGCTTCCAGCTTTCTTCCCGCCAAATCATTATCAGTATCTATACTCCTTCTTTCCCTATCACAAACCATCCCAAATGATCCTGTTTTTTGCCTAATAAGCCCCTCCACAAAATCACGCCCCATCATCATCATCATCCCATAAACCAAACAAGGACCTTCTCTCCCCGCGGTACTCGCACGGGACAGCCGTCTCGCCAGTGTCCAGGAACCAGCTCTTCCCGTCAGCCTCGGTCAGCCTGACCTCGGCGCCCCAGGCCGCCGGCCAGCCTGTCTTGGCCCAGTCCGTCACGCTCCTTGCCCGCGCGTCGCCCCCCGCCACGAAGCCACCGCCGGCGCGAAGCTCCTCGGCGGCTGCCAGGCGGCAGTCAGCCAGCAGCCCGTCCCGGCGGTGGGCGCCGCAGCCAACGAGCCTCCCGATGGCTGCCTCTTCGGACGAGACGCTCCCAACGGTGATGGCATGGCCGCAGGGGCCGAAGACGTCTTCCTTCTGAGGAGGCTGTGGTTGTAGGGCGCGAGGTTCCGTCAGCGTTGTGCTTCTTGTTTCCATTACTACTGCCTCGACGGCAGGGGAAGCCGCATCATCGCCCAAGTCGTCAGCATAATGGACTTGGCGGAGTGGCGATCTCCCGGGAAGCGGCTTCTGGGACTTGAGGAAGCTCAAGGGCTGCCATTCCTCGAAGTAGGTCCTGAAAGTGCTCATGTACCAATCGCTCTCCTCGCATTTGTACAGCACCCAGGGTCCCTGGCAAAGGTCCGAGGGGTTGGCGTAGGCTATTATCTCGCTCTGGCTGTGACTGGGCTCAGAGGTTGTGTCGCAATCAAGGACAGCTGTGGCCTCGGCCGTTATGGCATGCGTGGTCTGCGTCACGTCTGGAGCACTGGAATCTGCATCTGCGGAGATTTTCTCGCTTGATTGTTCAGGCTCCTAGCCCTCACTGTCTTCGTCTGAAAGTTCTCCGTCCTCGTATGTGCCAGTGTATTCGTGTTTGTCATCATTAACGTCCTCGAAGTTCTCGTCACCACTGCTCCCCGCACTCTCGTCATCGACCTCATCGGCAAACTCAGGGGCCATTGTCTTCGGGAGGCAGTGGAAGCAGTCGTGGTACAAGACGTACTCTTGACCGTGCTGGTCTTTGAGGATCTTGACCCTGGTGCCCTCAGGGTTGGTTGGGCAGTGGGAGTGTGCCCAGGCAGCGGCCTCCTCAGGGCTCGCCGGGAGAGAAGCGCTGCTGCCGTCCTCGTACATGGAGGACTCGTCTCCCACAAGGCTCTCCTCGGCCAAGCAGTACTTCTCTTCGGCAACACAAATCGCAGCTTTATCTTCAACTGCGGAAGCCTCGTCCTGCTCATAGCTCTCGAAAATAGGGTCCTCGGGCGCAACCTCTTCGGGGGTGCCCACGTATTTGATGTCGTCCTCGCTCTCGTTTGTGATTTGGCTCGTGTCATGTGTGGAATCGCTCGCAGAAGGGGAGTCGTCCGATGTGGTACTGTAATACCCTGGTGATTCCACCGTAATGAGGTGGTTGTAATGCTGGTACTCGACTAGCAAATTTGTCTCCTTTGTGACGTCGCTAGGATTCGCAATCACATTCATGTGCTCGGTGGACAATTTCGTATCATAGTCCTCATCTCCTGACGAGTCGATAGTAGTCGCCCATGAGGACTTGCGGGTATTGGGAAGGTTGTCGGATGCGGAGGAGGAGAGATGACTGGCGTAGAATGAAAGGGTAGGAGAGGTATGGCCATCTGAGTCGGTGGTAGAGTTTCCATCTGTAGTGAGGCTTCCAGAACTATCTGAGTCGTCCTGAAGAAGATCAGGGCCCAACATCATGTAGGACGGAGTCATCGAGCCACCATTTTCGAGGGAGATATTTAGGTTATCATGGTACGCAGACTCCTGAAGCTCGGAAGGGGCTGCATCTGTATTGCACCCCTTGGCTACGTCCTCGTCCAAGCTCAACAGCTCAGCAGGGAACGAGGCGCGGAATGGTATCATCGCACCGTCGTTGTGGATCGACGAGTTAAGTCTGTCGAAGGAAGAATTCAAGGGTTCTGGGCAGATCGAGGATCTGGACGACCTTTCGAGATCGTCCGCGCGAGGGGATAGGAGTGCAGCGTCGAACAGGGAGTGGAACGGGGCCATTGCTCCATTCTCGTACAGACTGGAGTTGAGAGAGCTCAACTCACGCGTCCGAACCTGCCATTGAATAGTATTTGTAGGTGGTAGCTTGGTGCCATCGGGCTTTCGGTGCTGCTCGTCTGCAGTGGCGATGGTCTTTGGGGACAATTGAGGCAGCGAAGTAGTCTTCTTGCCCAAGGCCATGGTAAAGCCAAGCTTCAGGGTGCTGAATATGGCCGATAGGACAGCCCGCTCTTCCTTGAAGAAGTCCATAATGTTTGTTTATATGTTTCTGTGCTCTGAGCAGGCCAGTAGTGGATGCGAGGTGCTTGAGAAGCTGCAAAGTTGCGTCTACAGCCAGGTCAGACTTGGAAGAATTGACAGATGATTGAGATTCAAGCGAAAATCATACCTTGGCTGGTCTGAGGTTAGATGATGCGATGAAGTCGTTCTGGTGCCTCGTGAAGCATGTGAATCATCAATGATGAATGTGTAATAGCCCTATGTGAGACGAGCGGTATCCGCGTGGATGAATCCAACGCAAGTCGCAAAGAACAAGAACGTTGATGATGGTTGATGAGCAGGATACGATTTTGCGTCAACTCTTCAGTCTGTCATTTGCGTGGTGTGTCGAGCATGGACAAGTCACTGGTAATTAAGCTGTTCTGCAGTATTGGTTGTGTTAGCGCGGTACGGAGGAGGGCTATGCACGGACCACTCAGCCTTGCTAGTATTCGGTTTGGGTGGGTGTTTTGTTAACCTCGGTGGAGGAAGTGCGTACCGCAACACTGCAAACATTATTATTCTGATGACAACGGTATATATTTGTATATATGTTGGGCTTATATACTTGACAAATTTCAAGATGAGTAATAGGAAACTAAAATTGAACAGTCTGAGCAGCACTTTCTATATATTGACGCTAGGTCTACCCTAGGGCACGCACGAGGATGGCGTAACACCGTGGACATGGGTGCTGATGCTGAGTAAATTACAGTTACTGAAGTCAAGACTAGATGGGATCAACTAAGCCTAATATTCTCAAGTGCTGCCAGCTTGGGCCCCAAAACGAAAAGTTGCAGGCACATAACTCACTATAAAGACAGTGATTTCCCGCCATGTTTGGTCCACTCTTGCATTGTGAGAGTACCCAAGGCAGTAAACAATGAAGTAGTCCCGTTCAGCTTGTGAGTGTCCTCAAGTGCTTTGATTTATGTTATTGTTATAAGGCTCGTGTTTGCTAGAATATCAGATGACTACTTCGTAAATTGAGCAATGATAAGGCACTGGATCTTACTTTGCCCCAAATAGTGCGATATCCGCCCGGCGGGATCTCCCAATCCTCCAAGACGAGGCTACGAGTTGCCTAAAAGAGACGTCGCAAGTAAGCTCGTGTCCAATTTTAGTCTGACTCATGGGTTTAGTCGTGTTTCTTCGCAATTCTCCTGGCCCGTATACGATCTTCTGCTTTCAAAACAGTCCACTACATAGGTGATCTATCGGCTCCTGATTTTTGGGACGCATAGCAACCCCTTGAATCACAAGCCCGTCCACAATCATCGTTGTGCTGAGATCGGATACCCCTGTCTCAGTTGGGGACACAAGTGTCTTATTATAGTTGATTGAAGTCGCCGTCTCGGGTGTTCGGATTCTTATGTTGCCCAGTCCTACCAGCCGTTATCTCTACAGAGGTAGTCCCTTCTGAGGAAATAAGTCATCTGAGTAATGGTGGCGAAATCGGGAGCTTCCCATTTTCATTGTAGAGACTATCGAGCCTCTTGTTTTCATTTCCGGGTTGTCGTCATCTGGACTGCGAGCGTCTCCCTTGTGACAGACCTTTCGGCCTGCGAGGCATCTCCCGTGAATCTTTCGCCGTGGGGTGGTCGACATGTTCGTTCGTGACAGACTCTGTGTCGTCGGATCTCTCGGCAATAACCTCCTTTGCTGAGGGAAATGTATGCCCCCTCGGCTAGAGACTCTTCTCTTGTTGCATAGGTGGAGCAAGACTCCAGCCCCGTACTGGCAGTGCTAAGCTCACCCCCGGTCCCGGACCAAGCCTCGATGTCGTCAGTACCATCCTCATTGATGCACGCCAGATCAACGCCGCCGATTGACTTGGTGTTCCTGGCAGGCTCTTAGTGGGACCCGAGGACGGGACTGCAAGTATGCTGCATATGGTGTCGGATGATGGTTGGGTCATCGGGCCAGTTTGTGAAGCGAGTAATGCGCCCAGGGAAGGTGAAGGCGACGACGTGAAAGGAAGAAAACGGAGCGTGTCGGCTGTTCTCGCCGTTGTGTGGTGCAACTTGGTGGTCATCGCCCGTATACCGGTCATTAGACGCGATACGCTGCTAATATTTTGCACCTGGCGTATCATATTGTCCGGTTCGTTGTACTGGTGAAAACGGGAATCATCTGCCTGTAAGGGAAACACATACTCGCAGCGGTTGAAAGTAGACAAAGCATTCTGCGTGGTGTATTGAGGTGCGTCGAGTAGCTAATTACCCTGCGTTGAAGTGAATGTTAATTACAATCTTTACTTCGATATTATATCCAGCCATCTTAATAGTGAAGAAAAATCACTAAGAAATGGTTTGTACAGAACGGAGTACTGCTCTGTTATGTGTAGATGCGTCCTCATGCAAGCGGCAGGCGAGATTGATCAGTGTCCGAGCACACTACAAAAGAACATCAATCAATTAATATCGTCAAAAGAGCATGAAATGATGGTGCGAGGCTATGCAGAAGATACTTAAGGAAACAGGCAGGAAGCTGTCACCACTCACCAGTTGCCCACGGGCCCCCGGAGCCTGGATCATGAAGTTGAAATATTAAATATGATAGTCTCGCTATGCAATACGAACAAGCAAAATCAGAGGAATCTTGTTAAGCCCCAGACTGCGAACCCAAAGCCTCCTGCCCTTAGAAGGAACCCGGATACACCCCACGAGCTGGAGTAATACTCATGATAGGTAACAACCATCGTAGGCGACGTGGAGCTGTGTGATGAGATTGCATCCTCGTCTTCGCCGTCCTCGGTACCACCATCCTCACCACCTATCTTCCCTTCATCACCTCCTTCCCCTTGTCCTTCTCCAGTCCCTTGCCCATCGCCTTTTCCTTGCTCTTCCGCCTTCCCATCATCTTCTCCCTTCTCTTGCTCTTGCTCTGGTTCTGGCTCCGGCTCTTCTTGCTGCTCTTCCTCCTCATCTCCCTCCACCACGGTGACAGGGTAATTCACCATAATAAGGACATGGTTGTCAAGGTCGACCACGCCAGTCGAACCGATAACATCGCCAGCCGCATTCAGCGCCGCGGCGCGAACATGCGACGCGTCTAGAGTCTCAAACCAATAATCCGTCTCGAAACCGTGTCTAGGTCCCCTCGCGACGACCTTTCCCGAGCCGTCGATGCCATCCTCCGAGTTGTGCCCCAGAACCACCCACTCGGCCACCTCCGTCGCGCCGTTCCAGCTCATCCACACCTGGACAGACCCGTCATCGCTCCTGGACGCCGTGATGTCGGGCCCCCAGCGCGGCGTGCCGACCCAGTCGAGCTTGTAGGCCCGGTAGCTGTCCAGGCCGTCGTCGTTGGTGGCCGGCGACCGCCAGGGCGAGAACTGCACGTCAAACACGACGGTGCCGTCGGGGAGGTGCTCCGTGAAGGCCGGGTTCCGCCCCCACCCGACAAACACGTTCCCGTTGTCCAGCACCTGCACGCTGCCCTGGCTCTGGCTCTGTAGGCCCGCGGGGTGGCGGTACTCGTGGAGCAGCTGCACCGTCTTGTTGTGGTCGGGGTCCTCGAGGTCCAGCCGGAAGTGCACCCCGCGTGAGCAGTCCCGCGTGCACCCGTAGCCGTTGAAGTTCAGCACGTGGTTGTCGAAGAGGGTGATCTCCTTCTCGTCGCTGCCCGGGTAGAACTGCGCGTGGTGCTGCCACGCCATGGTCAGAAGGGGGTCGCCGAAGGCCTCCCCCTCCGGGTAGGCCAGCTCCGTGAACTCGTTGAACTTGCCGCCCAGCGTCCAGATGACGTCGCCCGTCTCGCCGCTGATCATGTAGATGGCATGCATGTGCCTCGCGCTGATCAGGTAGTTCCCCTCTTTGCTCTTCTGGATGCTGTTGATGTGGAAGAAGTCCCAGCCCCAGTCCGGGTTGCCCATCTCCTCGTGCGATCCCGCCATGTCGATGTGCTCCGACGCCCGCCACTGGAACAGCACCTCGTTCGTGTCCAGGTCGATCTCCTGCATCACGCTGTCCCTGATGTACCCGAACTTGGCCCGCGGCGAGGTGGAGAAGGCGGACAGGTCCCACGGCACGAGGTCGTAGGCCGTTACCATCGCCGTGCCCTGGCCCGTCATGGCGAACTCGTGGACGTCGGCCTTGACCTCGAGGTTCTGTGCGGCCAAGTTGTACACCTCGCGGTACTCCATGTCTAGAGCATGGGCATAGCCGTTTCCGAGGCCGGTTCCACTCATCGGGCCGCCGAAGTACGTCAGGTAGGGGACCCCCCTGTCCTGCTGAACACCCACGTTGAACACGGCGTTGTAGCTGCGATTCACGTAGACGGCGCTTAGATCCTCGGTGCTCAGGATCAGGGGTGCTGAGTCTTGGGCCTGGGCGTCAGCGTCGGGTGTGTGTCCGTCATGTCGGATAAAAATGTGTGAGCCAGACTTGGACATCAGCTCCTTGTTCCATATGTTAACTTGTAGCTGAGGCGTCTTTGCGTCGATTGAGCGGTAGTAGTTGTTGGGAAATGTGCCCCATTGTCCCTCATTATAGGCCTCATATTCGAAGTGAAGCTCATCTGCACGCGCAACACCGGTAGCGGTGGTGAGAAGTATCGTGAGGATAGAACAGAACATCACGGCCGGATCTGCTCAGCGTAGCTCGCCGCAAGATCCTTAGTGAAGGGATTAAAGGAGTGTGCATGCGCCGAGTCTTGAATGACCTATGTTGCCGAAGAATTACAAATCTGGACGGCCTGATCGCCGCGAGATCATTTCAGGATGTTCGATCCGGCGACATCCCTGGAACAACTTCTTTTTGTTTTCGAGAACATCGTGAGGAAAGAAGGTCCTCTTGGGGCGAGCGGGTCAAAAAAGGAGACCACGGGCGAAACAAAATAGCCTTGTAATCCCCAGACTGTGCACCCCCAGTAAGTGGGTTCGCCGCGTCGAGAGTGGATATTTCGGAAGTCGCGCCCGTAAACTGGACCAGATTCTGGACCTGGACGATGTCGAAAAGGGGACAAAACGGATCCTTTACAGTGTCGTAATCCGAGGTTTACATGGTTAATAATAAGGGGCATTGACGCCGCCTCCTGAGCTGACATTGGCGAGTCATTCTCGATGGCTTCCTGTGGTTGACGGGAATAAAGGCTGACAGGTCGTATTACTATATCAGTTTCATGACCACCACCATTGGCCCTGTGGCCACGCGGTCTCGATGTTTCAGTGAAGTGGTTGCAGATCCCCAGATTCCGGCCAGCCATCGGTACGAATACCCGGTATTTCGGGTGTGTACATGATCGTGTGCGGCCGTCTCCTGGTAGTATGGAATATGTCGATCCTACTATTCAAAAGGTGCCGACTCCCGACTCCCGAGACGTTGGTGTAGCAAAACGAAGCTTCGGTCCGAGCCGTTGTCCTGGTACATAAATTTGGGATCGGCTCATCGCCCAAGGATCTCTTTCGGCGGTTTAGCGCTGAGTCTTGTTGTTCCTTCAGTTCCTTGATCAGCTTCATCCGGACGAAACAGGACAGTACCAGTCGTTGACCGATGAATCGGTGGTTGCAAGATCTCTGAGAAGAGCTTGTAAACATGATAGCTTGAGGTTTGTTGGCTACCGCGGGATGTTTGGTATGAACCTGACGAGGACAAGATGATCTCATGTAGGATTATCTCGGGTCTTCCCCAAAACTCTCCGTTGGCCCCTGTGGCGTTGTCGTGAGCGGGTCCGCCTGCTGTGTTGTTGGATGCTGAGGAGGACCCTTGTCTCATGCATGGCAGTCCTATCAGTAAGGCTGATGTGACAATGTTTGTGGAAGTTACCATATGTTAAGAATTCTGCCGAATTCATCGCGTGCCACTAGCAAGGTTTCTAACGATCATGAAGCCTGTATGGCGCTGTCAGTCTAAGAACAGTAGCTCCCATCCGGTGAGTTACCCTACCGCCGAAATCTTAGAGAGTCCTTGTCGCGATGGGCTTCCAGTCCGTGATGTCCCTGTCGGTCGGCACGAGCCAAACGATGCCGCCTTTCCAACCAGTTTCTCCTCCAGACGACTCCTCGAAGCCAACACCCGATTCCTGCACGAGCTTCTCGACATCCTTCAACTTTCCCTCGTCAATTGTCACGTCGCCACTATTATTTCACACCATATCAGTTACGGTGCAAGCTCTCCAGCCTGTGATGGCGAGCGGCAATATGCCTGATCTTGAAGGTAGGGTCAAACATCACTTACTACATCAGACTGACATGAGGTCCGAAGGCCTCCTTCCACTCCGCCAGCCATTTTTCAGTCTTCTCTCCCACTGCTGCCTCAGCCTCAACACCCCTGGCCCTCGCAATGGCTGCCACATCCTTCACCCCATCGAATGCACATTTGATGTAGCACCTCCGGTAGAAGACGTCCTCCGTCTTCACCTTTTCAAACTTGACATTGACATCCGATGCTGACGGGAACGCTATGCCGTCCAGCCATCTCTGGGGCTCATCGCCATAGGTGCTAGGATTGACATTGGAGGTCAGGGTAATGTGAGGGGAAAATATGGGTGGACGCGGCGTTGTGTCGGCGAAGTGGGCTGGTATGGCGGTCTCTATGAGGTTGGTAAGAACTGCGTGGAGGGGATGAGATGGCGGGGGGGTGAGCCAGAGGGAAGAGCCAGGCATGTTTTCTCGGATTTGCGTGTTATTTAATCTCGAGGTGTCTGCTGATGAACGGAATGTTCGACGGAGTAGTTGCAACGGCGGAGGACTCAGCGTTGACACTCGAGCTCCAGTTGTGATGATCTGGGGTGGTTACGAGATGGGGCAGGGTTAGGGTAGACACTCTCTATTGAGACCGGCCCCCCCCCACCAATTTATCTGTTCAGCCGCTGTCATCAAAGGCTTCGACTTTCATCGTTATAACTCTCGATAATTACTTAAATACCCAGAGGTAAACAGCGAGAATACGAAGACCATGCAGCTGAGGATAGCATGGTTTGCATTGGTTGGTGGTTGAAATCACAAGCAAAATGCACACTGATAACCCTTCGCATATGAGGAGTTTCCACCCACTGGAAGACAAACAGGCGACTCTTTACTACAAGTTACTCCTGCTATTGTAAGAGTGTTTGGAAGTTTATGTACTTCCGGTATTGCACCAGCCAGTAAGTACCTAGGTAGGCTTAGCTATGACTGTCCAATATCAACGTTCACTTCCATCACGTGTGCATTATGGAGGGGTCGGCGGGGTACCGACTTATCGATAAAACCACGGGTCCTTGGCAAAGATATACCTAGGTACCCTCTGGGTCACTGGTAGATCTACAATATTAAGCCAAACCTAAGAAATCAGGAATAACCAGGGGGTAGAGACAAACTTGGAACTGTAAACCTACGTACATATATCTACGTACAAACATCTACGTACAAACATCTAGGTAGACAGCGTAGAGTAGGGCCTGAGTAGGGATTCTGTCCAAGTCTTATAAAAAAGAGAACTTGTTGACCCGTAAAACCTGTATCCACGCTAACTGTATCCAGCAGTAGCGCACTTACTAACCCCGGTCCTGATACCCAAATTACGTCGTTGAGGAGGGTTGGGCAGGCGCATGGGCGGAAAGAAAGCTCCATCTGCCCCATCCAGCCGTTCGTTCTCGTCGACCAAACTACGTAGTTGCTATATCCGTTACGACTCCGTTTTCTAGAATTGTCGTTACACACTTGGTTCTACTCTAATTAACATCACAATCCACCACCATCGGATTCTTCCACGACACCTCACTTCCCTACCTATCTTTGTATCTGTACCGCAGTACTCCAGCCAATTCATTTCTGTCTGGAGGCTCTAGATACCCCCTGCTACTAATAAGTCTACGAACTCGCGGCAACCCAGCAAGCTCAACGCCACACCACACTACGATACAGGAAAGGAAGCTTCTTCTCCAGCTTCCCAATAGTCCACTGCGACTTTTCTCACTACCCTACGCACAATCTCGTCCAAGTTCAAGTCAAGATGCCAGATTCCAGCCTCAACGATGGCAGTCGTCTGCTCATCATTTCCAACCGTCTCCCCCTCACCATCAAGCGAACCGACGATGGCACATACAATTTCTCCATGTCCTCTGGCGGTCTGGTCACTGGCCTCAGCGGTCTCTCCAAAACAATGACCTATGAGTGGTACGGCTGGCCCGGTTTGCAAATACCAGAGAATGAGGTTAGCGATATGAAGGATAGGCTCAAGAAGGAGTGCGATGCACACCCCGTCTTTGTCGACGACGATCTTGCAGACAAGCACTACAACGGCTTCTCGAGTATGTTGAACACCATTTTTACATTTCCAGCTACCGCCTATCTCCCTCCAATAAACATCATACCTGTTTAAACTGACCTTTGTGTGCTTCCAGATGAGATCCTCTGGCCCCTCTTCCACTACCACCCTGGTGAGATCACATTCGATGAGTCCGCCTGGGCCGCCTACCACGAAGTCAACTCCCTCTTCGCCCAGACCGTCGCCGCCGATGTACAAGACAACGACATGATTTGGGTCCACGACTACCACCTGATGCTGTTCCCCCAAATGCTGCGGGAGCTCATCGGCGACACCAAGAAGAACGTCAAGATCGGCTTCTTCCTGCACACCCCATTCCCTTCCTCCGAGATCTACCGTATCCTCCCTGTCCGTGAGGCTCTGCTCAACGGAGTCCTCTACTGCGACCTGATCGGCTTCCATACCTATGACTACGCTCGTCACTTCTTGAGCAGCTGCAGTCGTATCCTGGGCGCAACCACCACACCCAACGGCGTCGAGGTTAATGGCAAGTTCGTCACGGTAGGCGCGTTCCCCATCGGTATCGACCCGGAGAAGTTCGTCGAGGCGCTCGAGAAGCCCAAAGTCCAGGAGCGCATCGCGGCTCTGTCGCGCAAGTTCCAAGGAGTCAAGCTTATCGTTGGTGTCGACCGACTGGACTACATCAAGGGTGTCCCTCAAAAACTGCACGCCCTCGAGGTCTTCCTCACCGAGCACCCTGAGTGGATCGGCAAGATCGTCCTCGTACAAGTCGCAGTTCCCTCCCGACAAGATGTCGAGGAGTACCAGAACCTGCGCGCCGTCGTCAACGAGCTGGTCGGCCGCATCAACGGCAAGTTCGGCACCATCGAGTTCATGCCTATCCATTTCCTGCACCAGTCCGTCAGCTTCGACGAGCTGACCGCGCTCTACGCCATGAGTGACGTGTGCTTCGTCACCAGCACCCGCGACGGCATGAACCTCGTCTCGTACGAGTACATCGCAACCCAGCGCGAGCGCCACGGCGTCATGATCCTGTCCGAGTTCACCGGCGCGGCACAGTCCCTGTCCGGCTCGCTCATCGTCAACCCCTGGAACACCGAGGAGATGGCAAACGCGCTCCACGACGCCGTCACCATGTCGGCCGAGCAGCGCGAGGCGAACTACAAGAAGCTGGAGAAGTACGTGTTCAAGTACACCAGTGCTTGGTGGGGTAAGCAGTTCGTCACGGAGATGAAGAGGCTGGATGCCACTGCCGGGCCTAGTCAGGGCGGCATCCCCGTGGGCAACGCGCCCAAGATCCCCCTCAAGGACAAGGTCGGCGATGCGGTCAAGGGAGCCTTGGATACTGTCAAGGAGAAGATTGAAGGTGAGGAGGAGAAGTAGGCCATGATGGTCGATTCGTACGGGTACACGGTGTACCCATTTGGCGGATCACATCAGAAAAGGGCGAGGATCGAAGGGACAAGAGGAGGGGAGGGGATTCTGTCTTTGGCTCACTTACTGGATGGATGGATTGGATGATAGAGAGGAGGCCCCTACGAACAACAAAAACGTGTCATGATTATTTTGCAGCATTGGAGTCTAGGTCGGTATAATACAGGCGGGCAATTCTTCCTAGGACTCTTGTCATTTCGTTTCACATTGTGGTGTATGTCTCGTGTGAACCCCCCCCCAAAAAAACCCTGCAGTTAGTACGTAGGTATCCGGTTGGTCTCTGCATTTTATGCTTGTGTGCATTCTCCGTATCACAAGTATGCTTTCACGCCTCGGCTGGATTCCTCCCATTAACCATAAACATACGGACACAAACACGGCGACGGACAACGCTGGAAGACATGTCTACGACGATCCTGAAATTTAGCTACACTACCTAATTTACCTACAAACTCAATACACACACATATCCAGGCTGAGAGGAGGAGAGAAAGAAAAAAAAAGGACAGAATCAATGGGGGGACGCAAATCATCAGAAGTTCATTCCATTGCGTACTCGCGTGGGGAGGTATCTAAAGCAGAACAGGACAAGATAAAAAATAACAACCGGGCAGAACAAAAAGAGAAAATCGAATCGGGAAAAAAAAACACCGGCCGAGACGAAAGGGGCCAGCCTGTCGTGATAAAACGCCTCGTAGCCGTGGGGGAGGAAATAGCAGAGAAAGGACCTCCCGTCGTGCTCATCACCTCCTTGTCTATTTCCGTTTCCGTGTCCTGCCTTGCCATTCATCCGCCCAACCAGTCAATCAACCAATCAACCAACCAAGCCCAGAGCCAACAGCCAGCCCGCCCGTCCATCCACCCATCCATCCCACACTCAGTAAGGAGAATTCACAACATCATCCTTCCGCAGCCGGCCCAGGGCAGACTTCCTGGGAGTCGAGTACCCCGCGGCCGAGCGCCTGGTCGTCGGGCCCGCGATGCTCTCCCTCGTCGGCCTCTTGAGCTTCTCCTTCTGCAGCATGTTGACCTCGTTGGGCAGCGCGTAGATGACGTTGCTGTCGCTGCCGAACCGGAAGTCGTCGGCCTTGACCGTGTCCGCGTACCGCTTGATCTTGTACGGCTCCTTCCTGCCGCCCAGCACCTTCTTCAGGTTCCACTCGATCACGTAGGGCCCCGTCGCCGTGATGATGGACGTCTCCTCCGAGTTTTGCCCCGCGTTGAACTTGGCCGGCGTGAAGGACACGCCCTTGCCCGTCTCGTACGCGAACTGCGCCACGTGCTCGGGCATGAGCGCCAGCCGGCGCGGCTGTGGCTTGCTGGTGGCGGCGAAGGACTTCTCGAAGCCCAGCTTGCCCTCGTTCTTGCCCTCCTTCTGCATGGCGTCGATGAGAAGCAGGTACGTCCGGCACGTCGCGAGCACCCAGCGACCGTCTGCAGAAACATCCAAGCCGATAATGGCCTCTCCCAGTGCAGGGATGTGAGTCTTGGCGTTGATGCCGAGACGATCGAAGAGGCGAATGTCACCCTTGTTGGAAGCTACGGCGATGTGGCCCTTCTCGGTGGTAGCGACAGAGCTGAACTCGTTCTTGGACACATACTGCTTCAGTTGGCTGTCAACCAGCTTGTTACCCGACAAACGGGGATCGACACGGTACAGTGCGTTGCGGCTGATACCGAGGAATGTCGGCTCCGAAGTCATCTGGGCGAACTTGTTCTCAGGCGCGAAAGTGATAGCAGGGATGTCGTCGTGGATCTTCCACTCGTCGACCACCTTGCCGTACTCGAGATCCATGCGGAACAGCTTGTTCGGGTCGTTCTCGTTCTGCAGGATCATATTGTTGTCTTCGTTGTGCAGCATGACCTTATTAGGCGAGAAGAGCTTGCCACCAGGAGTCTCGACCTTGGAAATGTTGGTGCTGAACTCGAGCTTGTTGTTGGGCGTGTGCTTGAAAACACCGATCTTGGAGCCGCGAACAACAAAGGACCGGTCGTGCTTGTATCCGACCGCGATAGCCTTGTTGGTCTCCTTGTCTCCAGGTCCAGTCTCAACGTCGTCGGCATCTTCGTCGCTGTCGTAATGCTCACTCCGAGGGCTATCATCTTCTGACTCCTCTTCTGACTCCTCGGTGTACTGTTCTTCTGGCTCGGCGTCCTTGGCATCGGCATCCTCCATCGCAAGATCGGCGAAGGCTTCTGTAACGTAGTCACGCTCCGTCTCCTTGACCTTGGTCCACTTGATCTCGTTCAGTTGTTCCCACAAGGAACGCAGCAGACCCTCCTGGAAGCGCTCAAGGGATGCTTGGTCCTTGAACCGCAGCAGCCATGAGTAGGCGGATCCATCGTCGGAGAACTGATTGAAGATGAAGGAAAGGAACTCGAAGTTGAAGACGGGATTGATGTCTGCTACGACAGGAATGCCAAGCCAGTCCCGATCTTTGCCCTCGACTGACAGCCAGTATTGCCACTTGCCAACCTCCGTTACAGTGGCCGTGACCGAAGCATCTTGCAGAACAAAGGCGCCCGATGGGAAGTCGAAGAAGTGCAGTTCGGCATTCTCTGCGCATAGCATCTCGCGGGCCTCGGGTGCTGCAACGGACTTGGGTGGGCCAACACTTCTGGTCTTGGTGGGGGTCTCATCGCGTCTCTCCTCGGCTGGCGCCTTGCCTCTCTTCACACCGATATTGGTAGCAGCGGAGCGCTTGTTCAGAGACATGGAGTCGAGCGAGTCGATAGATCGGCCGAGAGTCGGGCTGTGGATGGGGCTCGCCTGAGGAATGGGCTGCTCGTCGAATTCGAACTGCTGCAGGTCCTCGTCGGAGGCGGTGGTGTTTGGCTTGCGGTACTTGCGCTCGTATTGGCACTGCTTTGCGACAAGCTCGAATTGGGCGATCTGCTGAGCCGAGACTGAAGGGTCGCAAACAAACTCGTAGACGTCACCGGCGTCACCACTGAGATCCTTCCAGCAGAGCACCTTCTCGTGTGACCCCCCTCTGTTTGTGACGCGGAAGTGCAGAGCCTCGTCGAGGAGGAAGGTCTTTTCGTCAAGGTCGGATGCAAGGGCGTCGATCTCGGCGTCTTCGCCTTCCTCTTCGGCAAGCAGTTCTGCCTCGCCTTCCTCGAAGACACGCTGAACGACGATTTGATACTGGAAGTCCTGGGCGGTCTTGCGAATACGGACAGCGGCGTCCTTGAAGATGAGTTCGGAATAGCCCTTGGGCGAGAGGGGTCGAACAAGATAGAGTTGGCCTTGGGGGAGTTCGATCATCGATTCAGTGCCACCCGCACCGAAGATGAGTTTGCTGACTATAGGAAGAAGTAAAAGGTTAGCCGAAAGATAAAAGATGGTTGGCCAGCAGGAGACGTCCAATAATAGATCTAGAATATTTGACCAAGAAGAGTGTGGGTGTTGGCCAGCGCAGCACCTCGAATGGTTCTAATGCTTCCAAGGCTGGATTCAGGCGCAGTGGTGACGATCACACGGGATTGTTTATTGGTATTGGCGGGGCAACAAGTCAAACTCACCATTTCGTAGAACGAACATCTTGACAGGTCAGTATGTCCTTCTCTCCGTTGGTTACCAATAGAGGGGAGGAAAGAAAGCGAAGAGACGGAATGGAAGGTTTTATCGTCGCCACCTCCTCGTGATAGGAGAATAGCCTGTTTGATATCTTGTCTAGTCGACAAAAGGCAGGCAACGGTGGGAGACAAGGAAGGTAAGACAACCGACACAGGCCAAGGTATTGAATGCACTGACCTACTGCAGTACTGGGTACAGAGTGGTGGCTGCGTCATTGGCGAAGTCGGGAACACAAAGCAACCCTTTTTTTCAGGCCGGACCACTTGGAGGCCTGAGCTTGCCACATGACGCACGGGCTCAGGTGCTGAAGTACCTGGCATAAAGTACAAATACTGCCGACTACGCTAGGCTGGTAGAGGACAAGCTCAGTGAGACAGGCCCGCCTGCCTTGACCGCCATCCTGACTGGGCTGCCAGGCTGCATGTCTCAGGCGCTCTGCTGGATATTATCCAGAAGAATCAAAGAGGAACATGGCTGTCATCTCAAAGGGTACATCATATATCACACCTCATCACTCATGGGTCTTCTTTGAGTGTGGGATATAGGAGATGAGCACCCATCTAATAGATAGCATACATATATACTTAATGTGTACTCAGTGAGACAACGCTGCGCCTTATGATAGTTCTTTGCTGGTTCGGAAATAGTTGTCTTTTCGGTGGTGTTGCTACAAAAGCCTACCCTTCGATGCTTGTTACGTGTGTAGCTCTTTAGGTGACAGCTCAATACGGTCCTGCAAAGGCCATTCAGAGGCCGTCCTACAGCACCTCGCGTGAAGTAGTGTATAATAACCAAAAAAGAACTTGGCCTTCGCAGTACCCAGGTACGCTATACAGCTACATACACATGCTCCAACCAGTAATATGATCTGGTACGCATCCCAATGATAATAAGGGCGAACCGACACAAGGACTCTCATCCCAGTTCAGTATCGTTCGAACCAACCAACGGTTGCCACAACATACCTGTCGAGGGGTCCGTCCCTTCACAGCTCAGGCTTGTCAACAGCCTCCCCCCTCTTGAGCTCATCATGAACTTCCTCGACGACATCAATCTTTTCATCAACATCCATCGACTCGGCTTCGGCCTCCTCCTCGGGCTGCACCTCGGGCTGTACCTCGGCTTCAGTCTGCACCGCCGCCTCAGCCTGCACCTCCGGCTCCTGCTCGGTGGCAACGGCATGTCCCGTGCTCAAGCCCAGCGCATCGTCAACAATCAAGCGAGCCACATTCTTGCCCATGAGCGCGTTGGTCTCCATCGTGGAGATGAAACCATCCATGCCAGAGGTGTAGTACACGCCGTTGCCCACAATCGGATCCTGGAAGGTTACCCGAGGCAGGGCCTTGGGGTAGGCCTGGAAAACATGCTTGTGGTACCATGATACCACCTCAATGACCACGGTGTCATCATCGGCAGCAGGTGTGGCCGCGGGGACAGCACCGGTCAAGGTCTCGGGAACGTCGACGCCGAACAGGGAGGATATGAACTCGGATGTGACCTCCATGGGAGAGAAGATCTTGTACAGGAACTCCTCTGTGCCGGTGGTGGGGTTGGTGATGGCGCGCAAAGTGCTGATAGAGAAGAAGCCCGTCTTGCCTGCGCCTTCGAGGCCGGAGTCGCCCTCTGCTGTCTCAGCGAAGGCGGTCAGGACAGTCGTGGGCACCTTGGCGCCGTCCTTGAGGTTGAGGAACTCGCGGCTGAGCTGGAAGGGCGAAGTGAACAATGTGACGTGCAGCTTGACGTAAGGGATCTCGTCGATGGTGGTCTGGAGGACATCACCGGCGGTCTTGATGTCACTGAACTGGTACGGGGTGGCAAGGACGATGTTGTCGAACGCGATACCAGCAGATCCCTCGTTGATGAGGTATCTGGGCTTCTCCGCAGTCGACTTCGACCCGAGGGCAATCGACGAGACAGAAGTGTTCAGGAGGAGTTGCGCCCCGGACTCGGCAACCATGCGATCGAAGATCTTCCAGTTGCCACCAGCCACAGCCTTCGCACCCTCGGGAGCTATCGAAACCATCGTGTCCAGGCCGTGGATGAGGTCCAGGTTCGAAGCATAGTTGACCCTCGTAGCGGCCCCGACGATATCATGCCCAAAAGCTGCCGAGATGCCGTTGTCGGACAGGAACTGCTTCCCCGTCACCCCCGTGATCTTCGCCAGGTCCAGCTCGAATGCCCGCGTGCTCAAGGACCGGAAGGGGAAGTACGGTTCCTCGTACAGCTTCAGGAACGTCGCCACGGTGCTCTGCATAAGCTTCTGCGCCTTGTACGGCGCGGTGCCATACTTCCATAGCAGCTTCGCCACATCCCACCACCAGGACGAATCGGAGGCGGACTCGTAGACAAAGTTGTCGCCGTCCCAGATGACTGTCAGACGGTCGGCATCTCCGGATGGGTCTCTGAGGTCGAGACCGAAATCCCGGGTGGCATTCCAGAGGATCTTGTTCATGTGAACGAAGATGGACGCACCCACCTCGACGGGTTGCGAGGGGTTGTCATAGGCGTCAACAGTTAGTGTCCGTCCGCCGATGTGGTCCGTCTTCTCAAAGATTGTGATGTTGACTTCGACACCAGCATCGGCAGCGAACTTGGAAAGATGGTAGGCAGCGGAGGACCCGGCGGCACCGGCTCCTGGGGACTTTATGTCAGCCTGGTTCTAAGCAGTAGCACATATATTACGATCTGAAGCCCTGGCATCCTTCTCATGCTCGTCTCTCCAAATGGTGGGTGATGCCATCATTGAAGGGTGTTGGCACTAACCGATGATAGCGACTTGTCTCACGTTGCTAGCACCTTCGTCGACAAAGGCAGACTGAGAGGGGTCTGTGTCCCCTCCTGTAGAGACAAGCAAGCCAGGAATGGCCGCCTTGAGGCCATCGAACCACTTCATAGTCTCGATAATATGATATAACCGTTGAGGTTGACCGGTTTAATAAGGGGCTGGCCAGATGAGTTGGCAGTGTTGTTGGCGCAATTGTGGCAAGATGGGGCAAAAGGCAGTGAAGAAAATCAATATACGATCAGAGGACAAAAAGCAAAACAGAGTATATCCTTCAGCTCAAAGTTACAAATACAAATATACACAACACTGTAAAGGTTGTTTGTATACGACGTCACCTAACAATGACACACCTCTGGAAAAAACGGAAGGGAAGTTGAAATGAGATGTTATTCCCAAGGGGTCGTTCGAATGTTTACTCTGTAACAGATGTCTAATCCTAGACAGCTTGTCCTTGTCGTGCTGCTGATGCGTCGACTGGTCCAGGGCATGGCATCTTTGCACCTGCCCCTTGCAGCCCTGCGGAGGGGATGGATGGTACATGACCTCACTGCTAAAACCAGGCGGAGAGATGAGTACCTTCGTATCAAATCTTCCCCCCTGAAGCTTACCGATATGCTGGTCCAAGCTCTCCAACTGCCCCACCTTCTGGATTACTGTACTGTGGTACTATGCTGCTGTACTGGCTGGAACTAGCACTATGTGTCCCATATGTACTAGTACTAGTTAACAGTACCAGTATCCACCCAGCAGTAAGTCCCTGAACATGTCCCTGGGCGGCCACGGGTCAATGCTGGCCGGCCGCCAGTTAGTGCTGCTAGCTTAGCCTGCCGCTTGCGAGGGGCCAAAATTTCTATGGTAGAGAAAGCAACACGACGCGAAGACAGAAAGAGAGCAGCTTTCGTTTCGTATCCACGGCCCTAACGAACATCTCACCTCCCCCCCTCGAGATACTAGGCCCTTCCCTTCCCAATACCCTCATAACCTTATCCTCCACGCTGCTACTAATTCAATATGTCTGCGGCACAGCTTCTCAACCCCAAGGCCGAGTCAAGAGTACGAGCTCCCTTTTCCACCCCCAGCTTCCTGCCCCTCCATACCGCTGTCCCATGTACTGACACAGGTGTCTATAGCGGCGGGGTGAAGCTCTCAAGGTCAACATCAGTGCTGGTGAGGGTCTTCAGGATGTCCTCAAGTCTAACCTGGGTCCCCTTGGGACACTAAAGATGTACGTTACTACCCCTAGGAACTAGCTACATTTCAGTCGTTGTCGCAGCCCAGACCTAACGTTTCCGTCGTTGCGAACAGGCTCGTCGATGGCGCCGGCCAGATCAAGCTCACCAAAGACGGCAATGTCCTCCTCCGCGAGATGCAAATACAAAACCCCACCGCCGTCATGATCGCCCGTGCTGCCACCGCCCAGGACGACATCTGCGGTGACGGTACCACCTCCGTCGTTCTCCTTGTCGGCGAGCTCCTGAAGCAGGCCGACCGGTACATCAGCGAGGGTCTGCACCCTAGGATTATCACCGATGGATTCGAGATCGCCAAGAACGAGGCCCTGAGATTCCTCGACTCCTTCAAGCTCAACAAGGAGGTCGACCGCGAGCTCCTCCTCAACGTCGCCAGGACGTCTCTGGCCACCAAGCTCAACGCCACGCTGGCCAACAAGCTGACCCCCGATATCGTCGACGCCGTCCTGGCCATCCACGAGGCAGGCCTGAAGCCCGACCTGCACATGGTGGAGATCATGAAGATGCAGCACCGCACCGCGAGCGACACGCAGCTGATCAAGGGTCTGGCTCTGGACCACGGCGCACGGCACCCGGATATGCCCAAGAGGGTCGAGAACGCGTTCATCCTGACGCTGAACGTCAGCCTGGAGTACGAGAAGTCCGAGATCAACTCGAGCTTCTTCTACTCGAGCGCCGACCAGCGTGACAAGCTGGTGGAGAGCGAGCGCCGGTTCGTCGACTCCAAGCTGAAGAAGATTGTCGACCTAAAGAAGGAGGTGTGCGGCGACGACCCCAAGAAGAGCTTCGTCATCATCAACCAGAAGGGTATCGACCCCCTGTCCCTGGATGTGCTGGCCAAGAACGGCATCTTTGCTCTCCGACGGGCGAAGAGGAGGAACATGGAGCGTCTGCAGCTCATCTGCGGCGGCATAGCACAGAACAGCGTGGACGACCTGTCCGCCGACGTGCTGGGCTGGGCTGGCCTGGTCTACGAGCAGCAGCTGGGCGAGGAGAAGTACACCTTCATCGAGGACGTCAAGGACCCCAAATCAGTGACGCTGCTGATCAAGGGCCCCAACTCGCACACCATCATGCAGGTAACAGACGCCGTCCGCGATGGTCTGCGAAGTGTGTACAACATGATCGTCGACGGAAGCGTGGTCCCCGGTGGTGGTGCCTTCCAGGTCGCCTGTGCGGCGCACCTCAAGAGCGACGCCTTTGCCAAGACGGTCAAGGGCAAGGCCAAGTGGGGTGTTGAGGCGTTTGCCGATGCGTTGTTGGTCATTCCCAAGACCCTGGCTGCGAACGCTGGCCATGATATCCAGGATGCTCGTAAGTTCTTGCTCCAGCAGACATCCATTCCATAAGCACACTTGTTGCAACTTCTTTTACTGATACGTACATACAGTGGCCGCTCTTCAGGACGAGCACCGCGAAGGCTCTGTCGTCGGTCTGGACCTGTCCACCGGCGAGCCCATGGACCCCGTCCTCGAGGGTGTCTTCGACTCCTTCCGTGTCCTGAGGAATTGCGTTGCATCCAGCTCCGGAATCGCCTCGAATCTGCTGCTGTGCGACGAGCTCCTGAAGGCGAGACAGATGGGCCGCCAAGGAGGACCCGGACCGGGCATGGACGGAGGTGATGATGGCATGTAATTGGGAAAGAGTTGTTAGATGTATGTATGTGTGTCGAAGCAGAAGATACCACTGTAGAGGCAAGGCGTTCAAAATGTCAATATGCAGAATATCGGCATGGTCTAGAGAAATGCGTTGCTCCTACTCTTATATGTGATACTCATGATACTGTTTACCTCCTGGCGTCTCTCACATGGGCGTGTATACGTGTCTGTAGTAAGGTTTCTTCCGCCACTGGATCACTGGATCACTGGATCACTACCTAGGTATTTCATAACTTTGAACTACCTAGGTAATCTTCCCTATATCATTCTATGACCTCCAGGGCTGCTCCTAGTTTAATGTCCCCTCTTGATAGTGTCAGACAATACATTCATTCCCCCTTCTGTCCTCATGCGTATTAAATGTCGATTGTTATTACACGTAATATGTACTCGATTAATGTGTTGATGTATTGTCTCGTACCCTGCTTACTCGGGTACGCTAATTTCTATATTAAATATATCCCGAAGTTAATTATATAACTTACTTATTTATACAGACCGAGGTATTTTTATAAGTACCTCTACTACTGTCTAATATATCCTTTAAAAAAAACTATCTATAGATAGGTTTTTTTATATAAGCCTTTTTCTTAAGGTATTAACCTTTATAAAAGGGTAAGGTAAGTAAGGCCTGTTATAGCTATATAGCTAACTATATTTAATAGTATCGTTTATAAAATACGCTTTTTTTCTTTTTATTTACTATTATATAGTTATTACTACTACTATTACTATTATAATAATAGTAGTAATAATAACTAATAAGGCTTTAGTATTTCTTTTTATATGTTTTTTCTTAATCGTTTATATAGTACCTTTTTATTTTAAAGAGAAAGTAGCCGAAATAGCTAATAATATATTTTAAACTAAGCTAAGCCTTACTTTAAAATAAGCTACTTTTATATATCTTTTTATATCCTTATCTTTTACGTCCTTTTTAATTAATATATAGTTTAACGGTATTATTATTTATTTAAACGATAATAATAATAATAAAAATAAAGATAAAAATAAAAATATAAACGAAAATAAAGATAAAGTTAAAGATAAGAATAAAGAAAAAAATAAGAATAAAAGTAAAGATAAAGATAAAGCCGGTATAAAGTCTATTATAAGTACTTTTTCTGTAATTCCTTTTATTAAGTTATTTATTAATACTTTTATTTTAAAAAAATAAAAAGGTCGAAGGCTAGCTATAGCCTTTAACTACTTCTTATACTTTACGTATAATATAATCTATCGGGATCTATATTATACCTTATTAGTATTATACTTACTAGTAAATATATTAAAGATTTATAAACTCTTATTATAATTAAGTTAAAGGTTATATAAAGATATATATATAGTATATATAGGTTAGCTATATATACTTTTCTATACCGGTTAATATAAAGCTTAAAGTCTATATTTTCGATTCCTTTTATAAAGGAATTCGAAAAGGCGTTTAAACCGATAAAAATAAGGTAAAAAAGGTATATTATTATATATATACCTCTTTTACTAATATTATAGCTATTAAAGCTATATAAAAGTAAAAGGCTTTTTTAAATCTTTACCTTTAATTAGTAACTTAATTATAAAAGAAAACTACCGACTTTAAGTATAATAGTTTATTTAAAACTAATATAATATAATTTAAGCGTTTTTATATACAGGCCGATATACCTTATAATTTTCTTTTCTTTTTTAATTTTATAATATATACTTCTATATATTTATATTAAATTAATAAGTCTTTTAGCTTATTAATTATATCGTCTTTTAAGTCTTTTACCTTTTATTTTTAAATCTTATCTTTAATATTAACTAGCTTAAGTTAAATAATAAACTTCTAATAACTAATAATAAAAAGTACTTTAGTTAGTTTATTAATAACTATATTTAAAGTATTAGCGTAATTAATATATAAATATCTTTACTAAACTTCTTACTATAACTAGTAATTATATATATTTATATAATAAAGTTTTATATTAAGCTAAATAATCTTTTTATTTATTAGTTTAATCGTTTATATATTATTATATTATAGCTAAATAGTTTATTAGTTAAACTAAACCTTTAGTTTTTATATAAGCCGATATTAGAAAAAGGCTTCTTTTAATATTTAAATAAAAGAAAGTAACTTAACCTTTATAGTAAAAGTAGTTATAGTATTTTACTTATTTATTTTTTATCCGATATATTTATTAAATAATTTTATTATATATACTTATAAACTTTAATAGTTTAAGCTGTTATCGGTAAACGATAAGTCGCTTTATACTTTAAAAAAGTCTACTCCTTTTAATTCGAAAGTAAAGGCTAATATTTAAATAAAATATATTAAAACTTAATCGACTACTTTATAATACTATAGCTTAAGATTAATATTAAACTATATAAGCTTAAATACTATAAAAGCTATATCTAGCTTTATAATTACTATTATATATAAAATTAATCCGACTTTACGTTAATATAAACAGGCTAATATAATAAATACCCGGTCCGGATATAATAATAGTTTTATTAAAGCTATTAGTATTTTATATAAAGCTTATTATTATATTTATATAAAAAACGATATTTTATTTATATAGTTTACTTAAAAAAGCTAAATCTTTTATATAGCTTTATCCCGAAGTATTATAATACTTAAAAACTATTAAAGGTTATCTCTGTTTATAATTCTATATTATAACTTTAACTACTTAATAGCTTTTTTAATTACTTTCTTATCTTTACTTTAATATATAATAACGATATTATCTATATAAAAAAAAATTAGTATATTACTTTATATAAAATAATAAAACTTATAAGAAACTAAGGTAAAACCGATCTTTTTAAGTATATAAGTAAGTTCTTTTTACTATAGTAATAGAGATTCTTTAAGTTTATAAAAGGCCTTTTTTAGTAAAAAAACTTACCTTAGCTTTCGATATTCCTATAATATATATATATAAATCTCTTTATTAAGTAATACGTTAACAAAGGTATTAACTATATTATACTAAATAAGTTCGAAATTAAACTTAGCTATAATCGTTATTATTATTTTAAATAACTTTTTAATAAAAGTAGTTATATAGGTTTTTTTTATATTACCTTTTTATTATTAATCCTTTTAGATAACTAGCTAGGCTTTATATTTAATAAAAAACCTATATTTATTATATTTATAAATATATACCTATATATAGTTTAGTAAAGTTTTTTTAACTACTATACCTATTACCTTTTCTTTTTATAACTATATTTCCTTATAGTTTTAAAAATAGTTTTTTTTTATTTACTTAAATAAGTTTTTATAAATATATCTATAACGTTTATAAAACGTCTTTAAAGCTAAAAGCAGCTTTTATTTATATATCTTCTGTCTTTTTTATAAGCGGTATAATATTATACCCGGATTTACGCTTTTTATTTTTCGAAATAACTTTTTTATCTCTTTTTATATTATACCCTTTATAATAGTCTTTTCGTTTTACTATCTTAGCTAGTTTTATAGTCTTTTTATATTAAACGTTAAGATCTATAGATATACTTTATTAATTTAAAATACTATTTTATCTCTTAAGTACTTTTTATCTATCTTCGTTATAAAAGCTATAAAGATAAAGCTATATAGTAGAAAAAGAGATATCTTTAAAGTTAGCAGATATATATATATTTTACTTAAAAAATAATTAATTTCTTTAACGTACTTTTTTACTATTTTATTCCTACTTTTATATACTTCCGCTTTTATATTAACTTTAACGTAAACGGTATTACTTTTAAGATTTTTTACTTTTTCTTCTTTAAATAAAGTATTTATTAGGTTCTTTTATAAGATTATTTATTAATATAAGTATTTTTATAATATATCGGTATTTACCTTTCAGATATTATTTTATAAATAGTTTATTTAACTATTAAACGTTATCTTTTTATCGAAAATAATATCTTTTAAAGTATATACTTTATTAGTTTAAAGGTTTTATATCTTATAAATATTAGTTGATTTATATTTTATAAAGTAGCTTATTTAAGCTTAAAGGTTTATTTTCTTTAATTATTTTATTTTATTTTATATTATAAATATTATTACGTATACTTTATAGCTAAATACTTATAGATAATATACTTAAAAGCAGAAATTAGTAAAGAACTTAACTATAAGTTTATTTTATTTCTTTAATAAAGTTTTTTATTACTTTTAAATATACTTCGGAAGCCGGTTATATAAATATATAGCTACTTTAATTATTTTTCTTTAAAAGAAATTCGGAAGTTTCGTATAAATTATTATATACTTCGCCTTTATAGTAACTATATCTCCTAAACGTTCGGTAATACTGTTTTATACTTATATTTAAAGTGTTAAAAGCTTAATTTTAATATTATTATTATTTTCTAGCTAATCTTTTAACTATTATAGTTTAATAATTTCCTTATTATACTTAAAAGTTTTAAGTATTACTTTTTTATTCTTTATAGTTTTTATAAAAGATTTTAATAAATGTTTTAATATAGTTTAATCCCGGTTTCGAAAGTAATAGTTATATATTACCTTTATTTTATAGTAAGTAAAGAAAGCTATTACTTTATATCTTTTAAGGTCTTTTATAATATCGGTAAAACTTAAGGTAAAACGTTAGATTTCTTATAGTTCTTTTCGAAAAACTTAAAATATTTATCTTTTTATTTTTTTTATAGTATATTTATTATATTCGTATATATAAGGCTTTTACCTTATTTAAGTATTTCGATATAAATTAGTAACTTTATTAAGTTTTTTTAACTTTAAATATTTTAGCTATAGGTATTAAAATTTATTCGAAACCTACTATTTTATCTTTTATAACGTTATATTAAATAAAGCTACTCTTTCTCTAAACGTAACTTTAGTTATAGTATTTAAAAGCTTTTTTAGTATATTTTATCTATATTTTATAAAAAGAGTATATAAAAAAGAGTTATTATAGTTCTATTTAATAGTATTTTAGTCCTTTTTATTATCTTAATAGTATTTTTTCTTTTAAAACTAATTAAATAATATTAAGTTATATATAAATCCTTTATAAAAGGCTACGTTTTTAACTTTAAACACCTTTAAGCTATTATCTTCTTATACTTTAATATCGACGTTTTTTTATATAAAGATAAGTACTTCTTTATTTTTAACGATTACGTACTTAAAAAAGTCTGTTACTTTAACGTTTATAAACCGATAAATATTATTAAAAATAGGTATAGTTATACCTAAGTTTAATAAAGTTAACTATATAAGTAAATAGATAAATTCGATCTTTATATTTTAAAACGTTATTTATACTTTAACTAGAAACGCGGCTAACGTATATCCTTATATTAGTTATTATTTACCTACCTTTTAAATCTTAAACCTTTCGATCTAATAAGCTAAGTCTTTATCTTATTAAATCCTTTACTTCGTTATTAAAACGTTAAAATAATATAGTTTAAACTATAAAACGGCTTTTTTAAAGAATACTATCTAATAGTTTTATAGGCAGTACGGTTTTTTATATACTTTATATAGTATTTTACTACGTTTAAGTAAAGATTTCTTTTTACCTTCCTTTCGTTTTAAGCTATTTTAAGCTGATTTTTTTTTTTAGCTTACCTTTACTTTATTCTACCGATCCTTTTATTAAAGTTTCCTTTTAACTATATTAAATATTATATATTATATATATACTACGCTTTATCCGGTTATATAAGGCGACTGTTTTTACTATTAAATATAGTTTTTAATAGAAGTTTACTATTATATAAATATAACTAAAACTACTATTGTTTATTTTCGACTAGTTAATAATTTTATAGCTAATTATTTAGCTTTTAAAATAATTTATATAGCTAAGTATTATAAATAGATAGTTTATTTAGCTATAGGCTTTAAAAACTTAAAAGATTTAATATTTATTACTTATAGCTATTACTTTTTCTTACTTTTTAATTTAGGTTATAAGTCGTTTTTACGTTATTTTATAATTTAAAGCTATTAATATTATATTATAATTATCCGAAGTATCGGCTTTTTTATTTTATATCTTTAACTACGTTATTATTAGTAAATTAACGTATTAGTTATTTAAATCCCCGGTATAGTAGTATATTAAAGTATAAGTTTTTATAACCGAATTTAACACTTAGCTTTATACTATTACTTTTCGAGTTTTATATATATTCTATCTTTTCGTATTAAACTTATAGTCTTTTTATACTTATAAATAGTTTATATAATTAACTATAAATAGTTTTAAAACTTTAATAGCCGGGCTTAAGGCTTTATATTATACCGTCGTTTAATATACTAAAATAGCTTATTCGAATTTCTTTAATAGTAATACTTATAAAGAAAATAGTTAAACTTTCTTTTATATTATAGCTAACTAAATATTTATTTATTTTACTTTAATTTTAAGCTAATTCTTAAAAGTATTTTAGTTTTTAAAAGTTTTATAAATAACTATAGTATTAGTTAAGGTATTATAAGCTATTATTTCTTTTTCGAGTAAGTATATATATAGTATAATACGATTAACTCTTATAGCGTATAAAACTCTTAATTATTATACGTAATATATACTCGATTAATATATTAATATATTATTTCGTACCCTGTTTATTTAGGTACGCTAATTTCTATATTAAATATATCCCGAAGTTAATTATATAACTTGCTTATTTATACGGACCGAGGTATTTCCGCAGGCACCCCTGCTGCCGTCTGACAATTGTACACCGTTGAAACCGCTTATCGGTCCCGATAACAAGGTCCCACTTTAAAGTTGCTGCATGAGCGACCTCAACTTGTTACACGCTCCAAGAGAAATTTCCAACCCCGCCATCGAGCTGCTCATTGTTTCTGCTGCGACGACAGCGAACACCTTAGACACATTACGTACAAGATGGCACCTTCATACGACAGTGACGACTCGCTCGAGTTCGACGACGAAAAGGAGTTCACAGAGACCGATGTTCTCCTCGGCTACGCCTCAAAAGATCCCGTTTACGATGACACGATAAGCCGATTGGGCGGCCGACCAGTACGTTCTGTTTCCTCGTCCCTCCTCTTGCATTGGCAAGTCAATACTATTCAGCGACGTCTCACTCGAGAGGAGACAAACAGTCACTAACACACCCACCTCACAGGACTGGCTCGACCCCTCCAACCCGCCCTCCTCGGCCTTCGCCCGCTGCAAGGTCTGCAACGACCTCCTGGTCCTCCTCCTCCAGCTCAACGGCGAGCTCCCCACGCGGTTCCCGGGCCACGACAGGCGGGTATACGTCTTCTCGTGCCGGCGCAGGGCGTGCCGGCGCAGGGAGGGCAGCACGCGCGCCCTGAGGGCCGTGCGGGTGTCGCCCGAGGCGGCGGCCCGGGCCAGGGCGCGGCAGGAGAAGGAGCAGAGGGACAGGGAGGAGCTGGAGAGGGCCGAGGCGGAGCGCAGGGGGAAGCAGGCCGGCCTGGGCGAGGCGCTGTTCGGCGTCCAGGGGAAGGGCCTCGTGGGCGGGGCCGGCGCCGCGCCGGTGAACCCCTTCTCCGCCGGGGCCGGGGGCGGCGGGAGCGCGAACCCGTTTGCTAGGCCCGGTGCTGCTGCGGCGAACCCCTTCAGCGCGGCGGGGCCGGGCAAGGCGCAGGAGAAGGCGCCCGAGCCGGAGGCCGAGTCGATACCAACCAAGTACTCCACCAAGGACCTCCCCAAGTCCTTCGCCGAGACCCTCTCCCTGAACAACCCACAACAAGCCTCAGGGCCCCCACCACCCCCGGAGCCCTGGCCGCCGGAGGCCGAGCAGCCGAAGCCCTACCCCGTGAGCTACCTCGCCGAGGCAGACTACGAGACCCTCGACCCCACGCCCGCCATGAACGACATGCCCGCCCCGGTCATCGAGGCAGACGACGGGACGGCAGCAGGTGGCGGCAGCGGCGGCGGCGAGGACAAGAACGTCTTCGAGTCGACCATCGACTCGACGTTCCAGAAGTTCGCGGACCGGCTGGCGCAGAACCCGGACCAGTGCATCCGGTACGAGTTCGCGGGGCAGCCGCTGCTGTACAGCAAGACGGACGCGGTGGGCAAGAGGCTGCACGACGGCGTGCGGCTGCCGGCGTGCGGGGGCTGCGGGGGCGAGAGGGTGTTCGAGGTGCAGCTCGTGCCCGGGGCGATCGCGGAGCTGGAGGCCGAGGAGGAGGGGCTGGAGGGCATGGACTGGGGCACCGTCGTGGTGGGCGTCTGCGCCTCGGACTGCGTGCCGAGGGGGACGGCCGAGGGCGAGGCCGGGTACCTGGAGGAGTGGGTTGGTGTCCAGTGGGAGGAGCTGACGCAGAGGAGGTAGAGGGGTGTTATTTGTGTGTTGATGGGGTAGCGTGGTCTATAGTTGTTTGTATTCTCTGCATGAGTGCCCAGGGGGGGCGGAATCAACGAGCAGTAGCTCTCGAAGTGAATTGACTCATTTTATAAGGCTGAAACTCCATGAAGTGACATTCTGGCTGCTGTTGTCCTTGCAAGGTCCTTCCGCTACGTGTCCACGTATGGAAACCCTCCTTCAATGAATTACCCTGATTGCTGGCTCCCAAGTCTTGATATTCAAGTCTCCGGTTGGCTACAGACAAATGTAATCCAGCTTTCCACACTTGTTTCTTGTAACAGCCACCCGATCATGTTGTAGAGGTTTGAGCTCTTTTGTGGTGAAACAAACTGGAGGAGTAACTGGCTGGTAGTGCCAGGAACTGCTTCGCCCGTTGAAATACCACTCACCACCTACTTGTAAAAGGTCTCACACTTCGTCCTCGAAGTATGCCGCAAATCTCCCAGTGGTCAGCCTTATCAGCCCCCGATCGATGAATCCCGCGGTCCAGTATTTCCAGGCCCGAGGAGCAGATAAACACGTGAGATGGAGAATTAGAGATACCATGGAAGATACCGGGATATCATAGACTTTTATTCTTTTCAGCTTGGCAAACGCCCGGCTACCAAGTCATCGATTAGGCCATACACGGCCCTGAGGTAATCCCACCGTCCGAAACGCCAGCGTGCCAAATGCAACCATGCCACAGTCCGAAATCCCGAAGTCGTTCGTTCATTGACTGCCCCTTTTCTCCGCCCGCTCAGGCTCCTGCTCCCTTCCTCTTCCCCGTCCCCTTGGTTTCCGTCGATCCCAATCGTTTATGCCGTCTCCTCCCATGACCTGCGGATCACCCGCGCGAACATCTCAACGTTGACGTCCTCGCGTATCTCGGCCTTCTTGGCCTCGTTCTCGGCGTTCCTGGGCACGAGGACCTTGTCGCCCTCGACCTTCCACCCGCACGTCTCGGTGACGTACTTCTCGGCGGCCTCGCCGCCCTCCAGGCCCAGCCAGCCGGCCAGAACGTCGAGCTGGACCTCCCTAAAGGCCTCGCTGATGATCTGTGCGATGCGCAGGCGGATGGTCTCCTCGAAGCCCCCGATGTCGGTGGTCAGGTCGGCGTACAGGTCGTCCGAGTCCAGGGTGGCCCAGAAGCGGCTGAAGGATGCGCCCTCGAGGTGTGCGTTGAGGGCGCGCAGCTTCGTTACTGCCTCGGAGAGCTCGGAGCCGGCGGCCATGGAGGAGGGGGCGAGGAGGTGCAGGGCGAGGTTGAATTGTGGGGAGGGGAAGGCGGCCATGGCCTTGACGAGTATGTTGGTGATGACCTCATCCTTGATCCGGTCGGGGTTGAGTTGGTACCTATCGTGAGGGGACATTGACATTGGTTAGTATGACGGTCAATTGCCATGATATATGTATGTAATAGAAGGCAGAGGTGGGATGTGGCATGAGTATCAGATAGAGCTAATAGTTCCACTTCATGCGACAACGGTTGATTAGACCGCGACGCAGTCAGGTAATAGGAAACGTGGTTGAATTTGAATCGTCATATAAGACCACATCGATGGGATCTCCAGTGGAGGAGGGAAGAGTGTGGGAGGAGGGCGACGTACAGCTTCAACAGCACCCTGTTCGCGTTGCCGTCGGTAAATTGCTGCTCGCATTGTTGCTGGAGGTATCCCTCGAGGGCACCTACGGCCTCGGGGTTGTATCGCTCGAGGCCATTAATGATCTGGGAGATCTCCTGGGGCCTCTCTTGGGGGTCTTCGACGGTGTTCATGGTGGGCAACAGTTTGGGTATGTGTGTGCGTGAGTGGCGGGAGAGGAGGGGGAAGTCTGCCGGAGACGGGAACGTATGTACACGTATTAATCGGAAGGAGGAGGTTGTCGATGGATGGTCGATGGTCTTTGATGTGCCCCACCAAAGCAAGTGAAAGAACTTGCTTGACTGATCCCGGGGTCACTTTTGCTGTGTGAGACGCTAAATCTGAAAGAAGTTTGGCGTACGGAGCACGGAAGAAATTTGCTGCCGTGGGACATTAAGTACCATGTACCAACCTAAGTACCTAGGTACCTAGGATACGGAGGTACTTCAGTAGAAGAGCACGGATGAGGTAAGCAGGGTGACATCACCAGTGTATTGGTTGAAGCTTTTGGGACAATCTGCTTCAATAGGTATAGCAATGCAATGCAGAGCTGTTCAAGTTCTGGTGTCTCTCAAAGTATTCGCTGTATGAAAACAAAGGGCACACAAAGCTTCATTCTCCCATTCTCAAGAAAGCTTAATCGAACCATGTACAAGGCGGAGAATTGCCACCAGAAGCCCGCACGTAGTTGACCGTTAGGCCTTACGATTCGAGACGAGACGACTCAAAAAGGAACTCCTCACTAAAGTACAGTAGACTGACTATTTCAGTACTTACCTCATACCCAACACGATATAAGTCACGGACAGGATCTTATTATATCACCGGACCACACATCTACGATACGTCACTTTCAAACAAATTCCCTGAAGAGGTCGCTGGTGACGAGCAACGAAATCAAATGTGTATCTCTATGATGAAGTGAACCAGACCTCAGTGACGAGGTGGCAGTCCAGCACCCCGAGATTACGTATACCAACCACGGAGAACAAACATCCACCATGGCCAGTCCGGCAAAGAAGCGGAAGCTGAATGGCGATGTGAAGCAGCCGTCAAAGGGACTTGAATACTTCTTCTCGAAACAGAAGCAGAACTCGGCCTCTCCAGCCCCCGAGAAGCCGGAAGACCCGGTCAAGACTCCGGCGGGGGAGGAACTTACTGATGAGCAGTTGGCAAGGAAGCTCCAGGCCGAATGGGACCAGGAGGAGGCACAGGCCAGGCAGGCTAATGGAGCTGGAGGTGACGCAGAAGATGCACCGGCGTCAGTAGAGGAGATGGGAGACATGGTCCCGGCAGCAGGAGCAGATGATCTGCCCGAGGTTCCAAAGAGTCCTGATGCTGCACCACCGTCGGCCTTCGGGCAAATGGGAAAGAACACATTGTCTCTCCAGTCGATGGCTGGCGCTGAAGATTCTGCTTCAGCATCGATCCCTCTGGATGAGAGCCCCTTGACGTTTGAGCCCGCCAAGTACATCCCGGATCTACAAAAGGCGTGGGCCCCAGAAGGTGGCAACGCCTCGTATGCTCTCTTGACAAGATGTTTCGTGATTGTAGGCGGGACAACGAAACGGATCAAGACAGTCGATACGCTCGTCAACTGCGTCCGCCTTCTCATCGAAGCTGATCCTTCGAGTCTCCTCCCTGCTGTGTGGCTTGCCACAAACTCCATCTCGCCACCATATATCTCCCTGGAACTCGGTCTCGGCGGCTCCGCGATCTCAAAGGCGCTGAAGCAAACCTGTGGCCTAGATAACCGAGCGCTGAAGACCTTGAACGACAAGTACGGCGACCCGGGAGACGTTGCGTTCGAGGCCAAGAAGAAGCAGAGCTTTACACTGCGCAGGCCGAAACCGCTGACTATCAAGGCTGTCTATCAGTCTCTAGTCAAGATCGCAAACAGCTCGGGCCAGGGAAGTGTCGAGCAGAAACAAAGGCTCGTCGACCGCCTGCTGCAGGATGCGAGGGGCGGCGAGGAGAGCAGGTACATCGTGCGGACGCTGTGCCAGCACCTACGGATTGGCGCGGTCAAAACGACCATGCTCATCGCGTTGTCGCGGGCATTCATCATGTCCCGGCCCTCGGGCGCGGACTTCCCCACCAGGAGCCAGAAGGAGCTGGCGTCGATGAGGAAGGAGGAGCTGACAGAGACCTACACCCGGGCGGAGGAGATCGTCAAGGCCTGCTTCGCCAGGCGCCCCAACTACAACGACCTCGTGCCCGTCATGCTCGAGGTCGGCGTGTGCGAGGAGCTGCTCGCGCGCTGCGGCCTCACCCTGCACGTCCCGCTGCGGCCCATGCTGGGCAGCATCACGCGGGACCTGGCCGAGATGCTCACCAAGCTCGACGGGCGAGGGTTCGCCTGCGAGTTCAAGTACGACGGCCAGCGGGCGCAGATCCACTGCGACGACGCCGGCAGGGTGACCATCTTCTCGCGGCACCTCGAGCTCATGACCGACAAGTACCCCGACCTCGTCGCGCTCATGCCGAGGATCCGCGGCGAGGGCGTCGGCAGCTTCGTCATGGAGGGGGAGGTCGTGGCCGTCGACCAGCAGACCGGGGAGCTCAAGACCTTCCAGACGCTGTCCAACAGGGCCAGGAAGGACGTGCAGATCGGCAGCGTCACGATCGACGTGTGCATGTTCGCCTTTGACCTGATGTATCTCAACGGGCAGCCGTTGCTGGACCGGCCTTTTCGCGAACGACGGGAGCTGCTTCGGTCGCTCTTCATCGAGGTGCCGCGCCGCTTCACCTGGGTCACGAGCATCGATGCTACGTCGCAAGACCAGGAGACTGTATCGGACTTCTTCAAGCAGGCGACGGACATCAAATGCGAGGGTATCATGGTGAAGATCCTGGACAACCTCCCAGACCTCGCCTACACAGACGGCACCGAGCCCGCGGTAGCCGGCGAAGACGCTGCCCCCGAGAAGCCCAAACCAACCAGTAAGGGAAAGAAGTCAAAGAAACCAGCCAAGAGCGCCACCACAGCCGGCGAGCAGCAGCGAGACGGTGCCGGAGGCGGCGTGGCCGAGGAGCCGAGAAGGAAGACGCGCCGGAAGGCCCTCCTCGCGACGTACGAGCCCGACAAGCGGCTCGACTCGTGGCTCAAGGTCAAGAAGGACTACGGGGCGACCTCGGACACGCTGGACCTGGTGCCCGTGGCGGGCTGGCACGGGTCCGGGCGCAAGAACAGGTGGTGGTCGCCGATCCTGATGGCGTGCTGCAACGACGAGACGGGCTCGCTCGAGGCCGTGACCAAGTGCATGTCGGGCTTCACGGACGCCTTCTACAAGGCGAACAGGGAGGTCTACGACGACGGCAGCGGAGGCGGGGGCGAGGAGGACGAGGAGGGCGGCGGCGGGGGCGGGGACCGCAGGAACACGCATTCGCTGCAGCCTGGGTTTGTCGAGTACTCCGGCCCGCAGCCGGACGTGTGGTTCGAGCCGCACGAGGTCTGGGAGATGGCGTTTGCGGATATCACGCTTAGTCCGGTGTACACGGCTGCTATCGGTCTGGTGTCTGAGGATCGGGGGTTGAGCCTGAGGTTCCCGCGGTTCTTGAGGAAGAGGGATGATAAGGGGCTCGAGGAGGCTAGTACGAGCGAGTTCCTGGCTGGGTTGTACAGGAAGCAGGAGGTCAAAGCTCCAGCACCCAAAGCGGGAGGCGATCTGGACGCGGACTTGGAGATGGACGAGGTTGGATAGGATTCTGCTTAGAATACTGGGGTTATGTAGATGTAGAGCTACAAGCTATTAATGTAAAGACCCAGGTATTCCAGAGACATGTCTGCCGGACCCCATATCGGTTGTCTAGTCCTTCCACGCCTTGTACACGATGCGACAACCGTACGTCTCCCCCTTCTTCAACAGTGTCATGTTCTTCCACTCCGGTACGTTCAAGGCATTCACATAACGACTGGGCTCCACACAAAAGCCACTCCTCGACCCCCTCGCCGGGTACCCGCCCACGGCCGGCACGTCGACGTACTTGCCGGTGTAGAACTGGAACGCGGGCTCGGTGCTGTAGACCTCGAGGTGGATCTTGGACTCGGGGTGGTACGCCGCGACCAGCCGCGTGAGGGGCGAGGAGCGCGTGTCTACGGTGACGGAGGAGGGGTCCTCGTTGACGATGAAGCAGTCGTCGACGTCGGGGTCGGTGGCGCCCAGGGTGAAGGGCTTCTTTGCCTCGAACTTGTTGTACGCGGCGGGCTTGGTCGTGGTGGGGATGCCGGTGTCGTCGAGGGGGAGGTAGGAGTTTGTTGTCAGCTCGACTTGGGTGCCTTCGATGGAGGGCTTGCCGGATAGGTTGAAGTAGCTGTGTGATGAAGAGCGAGTGTTAGTTCCTGAGGATCGGGGATACCACAAACATCCATCATGCTGTGTTATCTGCTGGGTGATTTCCCGGGGCGCAACTTACGAGTGGTTCGTCATGTTGATGACAGTCTCATCCGCGCCATCAACAAGCTCAGCCTGGTACTCCATGCCCAGCACCGTAGCGCCCCTCTCGTCCTTGCCCGCGGTGTACACGACCGAAGCCTCCACCGTGCCGGGGAACCCCTCGTCCCCGTCCGGAGACCTGAGGCTGAACCTGACGCTCTCCCCGCCCTCCTCGAGCCTCCCGAAGCCGGGGGCGGCCTCCTCCTTGACGCCGACGGGCGTGGGCCCGGCCCAGACCCTCTTGCCCCAGCCCTTGGGCCCGCCGTGCAGGTTGTTGGGCCCGTTGTTGGCGGCGAGCTTGTAGGACTGGCCGCCGTTGAGGGAGCCGATGGTGGCGCCGGCGATGCGGTTCGCGACGCGGCCGATGGTGGCGCCGAAGTGGGGCTTGTTGTGCGACTCGTAGAGCTCCTGGGAGGGGAAGCCCTGGACTATGTTGGTGCCGTCTACGTGGAGGGCCTGGAGGACGGCGCCCAGGGGGAGGAAGGAGATCTCGGCGTGGGTGGACATGGCTGCAGTAGTTGTAGCTGAGTTGGTGTGTTGTTGTTGCTCAAGTTCTGGAGCTGTTCTGGTATTCGAGATACTGGTAGAGTAGGTTGACGTTTATGAGGAGAAGGAAGCAGAGTAGAGGAGGAGAGAGTGGGAAGGGAGGGGAGGAAAGATGGGGGAAGGCCGGGTGGTTTGTTATGTACTGTATTATGTACGAGCTATTATATCAAGGCACTGGTTGTCGTAACAGACAACTCATCGTGATTGGAGCGCAAGAAGGGAAAGAGAGTGGGAAATTCGTATGCCATTGTAACGGGTGCCCGAACTCAGGGTATTGCCTGCTTGTCGGTCTGCCTGTTTGCCTGTCTGCCTGTCTGTCTGTCTGTCTGTCTACCTACCTACTTGGTAGGTATACTCCGTCAGGTATACCAAGCACTGTTAGACAGGCCTGCTGTGCTCGCTTCCGGACTTGGTTCGTGGTGCATGTGGTGCATGTGCATGTTCGATGGTGGAGCTTGCAACGTGGAGTGACGATGCTTTGCGCGGGGTAAATACGGGCGTTAATTGCTATGATTATTTCTTATTATTCTTTCTATTATTATGGGTCCGGGGGAGTTTGAGGGGTCAACCAACATCCCTGCACGCCCCAGCTTGTTTATCCCTGCAGTCAATTACAGGCCTTCAATGTTCCGAGGTATTTCCTTACGTAACCTTAATACGCCTCCAAGGTTGATACTCTGTACACTGTAAATATCATCAGCCAACACACGGGCATCTACAACAACTGGACTCAAAATCCCTAGCGAAATACCAACTAGTTTACTAAATATATCCGTCGATCTGTCGTGCTTCTTCTTCTGCAGTTATTTCGAAGCCCGGCCTGACCCTGATCACAACGATACAGCCTCGAGCATGGCCATGTTCTATGAGCAAATGCTCATCGACCGAGGCTCGTACACATGAGTCCCGATGGGAATTACATATATTCCGTTTGTCAACTCGGTCCAAAGGCCAAACATAGCAGCATAACACGGCGCCATGTTGCTCCATGCGCATTGCACTCTCCCAGTGAGACTTGTGCCGTCTCGTTCGGAGGCTATTCGCTGCTTATGGAGGATCTATTGTGAAGCCATCCTCGCCTTTCTCTCCTCTGTTGGTCCAATTAGCTGCTCGATGATGATATGGTTTGACAAAGCAAGATGGGTTATTGCCCCTGTTCTTCGGCCTCCAAGCTACTCACCAGCACTTGAGCGTGATCACATCCGCATCTCGACCGAACCCGGTAAGGAGATGAACGGCCTCACAACCATACCGAAAAGCATTAATGTCTCTGTATATGGGATTTCTGCTTAAAATTTACAAAGGCGGTGGTAATGTGTGGTGGAGGATTCTCAAGTTCATACTCCTGAAATTGAGCGGTCGGTCAGGATACACACGATGCCACTGTCATCACATCCAGTAGATATCACTCATGTGATTCAGCAACTTCATATCTACGCCCTGGTTAGTGATTGAAACTAGAGTAAACCCGCAAGAGAAGCCGTTCGAGATGGTGTCGAGGCTCCCGAGCACGAGACAGCCTTCCTGACCGAGACCGCGGCATCTTCACTCCAGCCTTCTGGATCCTTCGTGCCATCAACGTCCTCCGTCCCAGTATAGTTCACGCGAGCCATTATGCCCCTCCTCTCTTTCGGAAGCCGCACCACCTAGTCGTAAATAAGACTTTGCACATGTCTTCTGCCTACGCCATACAAGTACAAGTATGCCCAAGGAAGCGAGAATTCCGGAAAGGTTAAGGCCCAAGGCAAGCAACGGGCTCTTTAGATAATCTTGGCATGGGCTGGCAGCCCATTATGCATGGTTGGATTCGAGTAAGTCAGACCAGCTTATCCCATGCTATAGGTCATCTTGACTCTCACCGGAGATAATATATGTTTGTGGTAGAGTGTTGTGTTGGATCCATAAATAAATCATTTTGTTGCTCAACCCCTAAATTCCAATACATGACATGACGTTGACGGTCGAAAACGTCCCTCGACCATTTCCCCTGGTTTTCAATACGGTCGGTTTCCCACTCAACATCAGTAACTCTTATACGACTTCTATCAATGACTTACTGTTGGTCGGATGCGTGTTCCTACTTTATATCTGCACAGTTCTGTTTCTTTGGTGCCCTCTTGGTCTGACGCGATATTATCCCGGTAATTCTTACTGACAAACTTGTTGTAGTACATCATCCCCGGCCGGCTCTATCAGTTGTGAATCTCTTTTCTCTTTCTCCATGTTGTGGTGAATCTCTTCCTCTATGTTGCTGTCGCCCTTCACCACCCCTTATCGCCCTTCATTATTTTCCATATGGGATTGCACAAGCTACATATGTAGGGAGGATTAGCAGCCTTGACCACCCTCCACTGTAATGAATATGGACCCACATCAGTACAAAGCTCTAGCCTCGTAAGCCACAGCAAGACTATCCTGGCAGCCAACCAAATAGTCTCAGCCGCACGGCCGAGTTACAAAGCTCTATGAAGGTAGGTACAGCAAATAAAGCTCTCGCCTCATACATGTAAGCCATAGCAAGACTATCTTGGCAGCCAGCCAAACAGTCTCAGCCGCATGGCTTAGGTCAACAGGTAGAAAGCTTTGCGCAGGTAGGCACAACATACAAAGCTCTCGCCTTGTAAGCTATAGCAACTTAGCAGCTAGGAAAATATTCTCAGCCGCCCAGCTGAGGTGGAAGTCCTGTGCAGGTAGGCACAGCACCAAAGCTCTCGCCTTGCAAGCCACAGCAATTTGGCAGCTAGCTAAATGTTCTCAGCCGCGCGGCTGAGGTGGGAAGCCCTGTGCAGGTAGGCACACGACACTCAAACTTCCAGTACAACGATGTCATTTTCACTCGGCTTCTCAGGCACCCTTTGACATTCCTTCTTCACCAGAACAACCTTGCATCTTCAAGATTGACGCATCACATCCATCTACCTGTGCCTCCCTTTCTTCTCATCATCATCATCATGGCTTCTAACGAGCTCACGGTGTATCAATCCACCCCGGATCCAATGAAAGAGTTCTTGGGTATACATGAGCTGCTCGTGGTGATGGCAGAAACTGTGAGCTTGATCAATTGATCCGGGCAACCATTTGGGTTCTTGACATGTTACTGACTTCTCAGATTGACTGCACTCATGAGCTCCAGAACCTTTGCCTCGTCAACAGAGCCTTTAAGGCTGCCTTCTCCCGGCAGCTCTACCGTTACCTATCGTTCACCGTCAACGCGAACCTTCCCGTGCGACTGTATCGGCTTCTCCAGTCGGAGCACCTCGAGAATGTCAGGGAGCTCTCGTTTGAAGTGGGCATGACCGGACGCCAGGTCATACGAGTCAACTACAGACTGTTGCTCCCTCTCGTCGTTCAACTTCTCCACAAGACTCCACTGCTTCGTGACTTTCGGTAATTGTTTTGGTCGTGCCGTTGGTTGTGAGACATGCTGATGTTTCGATAGCTGGACCCATCCTTCGAATGTCGATATGATGCGTTTCGTCAATTACATGGCGGGTCAGGACGGGCATTGCCTCCCCAGATTGCGACGTCTCTGCATAACTTCGACTCGTCTGCTGTCACCCAACCTCATTCGACTTCCTGTGTCGTGTAATCTGGCAAGGTTGACGACACTCAGTCTGACCAAGATTCGTTACGATGGCTCTTTGACGGACCCGGCGACATTCGAGAAATGGCTCTCCAATACGGTAGACGACCTGGTCAACATTCTGAGCTCTTCCCCATACCTCACATCCCTCGAGCTCTCCATGTCCAAAGGCTATGGGTTTGCGCGTAAATTCTTAACCACGTTCCCAGGCATTTGCGAGAAGTACCACGAGCGAGGTTGCGCGCCACTGCAGCTGGAAGTTCTCAACCTCGGATGGGGCATGATGCTGCTCTCGAAGGACGAATTCGGCGACGCTGGTTATTTGCGCCAATTGACCAGAACCGAGTCTTTGACGGCGCTCCACATGACTCGTAACGGAGTTCAACACTTGCCATGGGAAGGAGAGAAAGGCCACATGAAGATGGCATGGGGTACTGTATCCCAGCAGAACACCCCCTCGCTCGTGTATCTGAAAATCGACCAGCTTGATCAGGCGGGTTGCCAGTACCTATACTTTGAGGAGATGTCATCCCTGCTCCGCAGTGTCTATCTCCACATTGAGTCCGAGGACGTCTTCGATGAGACGTGCTACTCGATTGACTATGACTCGACTGAAGAAAATGACGACCCCGAATACACCAGCATCATCAACCTCTTCGAGGATTGTTGCCCCTCTTATCTCAATCCTATCCAGACCAAGAGCCTGAGCATCAAAGTCCCTTTTTATGTGTTCAAGCGGAAAGCTCCAAGGAACTGGCTGAACCTGGAGACTCTAGCTCTCGAATCTTCTTGGTGCTCTTCAGATGTCTCCACCTTCAGGAGCCTTGCGGACACGTTCCTCTCGCCTCATGCCTCCATCCAGGAACTTACCTTGCAGTTCCGGATCAAAGATCTGACGAAGCGACAGTTCACCCGCTCGCCGCTTGTGTTCGATATCCTGGAGGCCTCGGTCAGGAAGATGGCAAAGACCTGCAAGCAGCTGAAGAAGGTCCAGCTGAGCTTCTACCTCTGGGGGACCACTCCTGCCGACTCCGTCCTCGAGGATATGTACAGCTGGAGAATCGTCCGCGAGACCAGGACCATCCAGGACGTGGGCGAGTGTGGGCCTGAGGAGGAGATTCCCGAGATCACGCTTGTCTTGGTGACTGAGTATGGTAGGATCCATCACTAATAGGCCAGTGTCTACCTGCTTGGGAAATGTGGAGGGAGGGGGCATGGGAAGGAAGAGAGCAGACGTGCACACGCGCGTACGATGCGACTGTCGCCAGAACCCAGACGTCGGTGTGGATTTCGGCGAGCTATCAACCTTTCTCCGACGGCGGCTGTTTAGCATCGCGGCGAATACGGTGGATATCGCCAGCCCTGGAGGAGGGCGGTTTGTTGATGAGTGGGATAGGAAATTTTCTGCGGCCGAGAGCCTGAAGACGCACTCCGTTTGGTGTTTGGTCGCACTCCGTTAGTTTTTGAACCCACTGAGGGAGGTTCCAGATTTGGTGGTTGAATTGTTTGACGAAAAGATGTACAATACGGGAACGGAACGCCCTACTGGTTGGGCCTTGGGCACTGGGCCTCGGGCACTGAGCCTCAAAGGTTACATGAGCAGCCCTAACTAGGTAGTTAGAGCAATATGGAAGCCTAACAAAAGGCTTGAAATGATTCTTGGTTGGTATCACCGCCTGGGAGTCCGGCACCTCCTCCCCGGCCCGTGCTGTGCTCTGCTCTAGGACTGGTGATATATTTTCCGGGCAACCCCCCGCCTAGCTTACCTATATGATTTATCCCCAGGCCCTTAGGCGCATCTTTCTATTCTACGAGCTTGTGCGGCTTCAATTGGCTGCGCCATGACCTCCTTCCAATTAGGATTTCGCGTCATTGAGAATTCTTTGCAAACACTTCCAACCTTGATCACTACACTCCCTCCTTTACGTCCTTTTCATTTTCCCACCTAGATTCTACACGTTTCATGGCATTGCCCTCCACGAAACCAATATGGAGCATCCAAGAAACGTCGCTGGCACCACGAACGACACGACCCTACTTGTCAACGGACACCAGCCACCCCAGGCTGATCAATCTAATCCTCCAACGGACTCAACTATGGTGGGAAACGAGCGCAGCGCCCTGCAGCGCTTCCTCGACATACCAGAGCTGTTGTTGGAGGTCGCGGAGCATGTAAGTTTGATACTGCATCTGAAGAGATGATCTTGAGCAACAACGTGGAGCAACAACAAGGCCCGGTATACGGTCCGCTAAACTGATTTCACACATAGATACCATCTCGTCAACAACTCAGCAAGCTCTGCCTTGTCTGCAAGGCTTTTGACAAGACATTCTCCATTCAGCTCTTTCGACACATTATATTCAATTTTGAACCCGCTCACCTGCAAACCTTTTTGGCCTTGACTTCCCAAGCGCCACCTACCAAGCTGAAGCACACCCGCGCGATCTCCATCGTCGCATGGGGTAATGTTTTTGTTGATGGCAAAGAAGTGCTGTGTCAAACGTACGGAAGTGTCAAGCAGCTACTCCTCCGTATGTTTAGGGAGACTCCGAAACTACGTGCCCTTAGGCAAGTTCCTCAACTTCCCAATTGCTATTGAGTGTTCGAGATAGTATCTTCATCACAAGCCTGCTGACATCACATCAATTTCTCCCAGTTTGAAAGTTAAATGGTATGGTAACACGCTACCGTTCTTTCAACTCGCAGCACAATGGTGGGATGAAGCCTCTCCCACCATAGAGTGTCTAAGTCTGGAGGCAAACTGGTCTCGTGGATCCCTGACGGTATATCGGAGCGAATCATACAACCCAGAGCCCGTGCTGGAAAAGCTCGGAATATCCATGCAGGTCAATCACCCCGCCAAGAGCATTCATCGCCTCCCGTGGCATAGTCTCAAAGCTCTCAAGTTTTGTACTGCTGTGGGTAATTTTGCTGGTCCACCCAATTCCGAACTTCAAGCTTCTGCAAGCGATGTCGCCGACCTTTTGGCGCGTTGCACCAACCTCCGTTATCTGTGCTTAGATTTGGAACCATTGCATACGACTGGGTCTCTCGCCGACCTCTCGGTTTTGAGAGATCTCTGCTGCAGATATAAGGTGGCTGGGGGGAAAACCACTGAAGCTCAAGGTCCTGGACCTCGACTGTTTGATGGCCCTGAAAGCATGCGACGAGCAGGGTAATTTCACGGATATGAATGCCTGCTACCTGAAGCACTTGACCGCGACGGAGGAGCTAGAGGAGCTTCGGCTGTGGTTTCATCCCCATTGCCAAATGATTGCTTGGGGCGAAATTTCACCCACGAGAATGCCGAACCTGAAGTGTCTCAGTGTCGGTAATCTTGACCAGAGGGGTTACGACTACTTCACTTCTCCGGAAATGGCTACGTTCCTGCGAGGGATCCACCTCTCCATCCTCCAGCCTGGGTTTTACTTGCAGGACAGTTCCAGACTATCAGTCTGGCAGCATGGGCCTGTTCAGTATGTCCTGGATATGTTCAACGACGAGGGCGATTGGTCACTTCAGCCCTTGGGCCTGGAAATCGATCTCGCGCACTTCGACAACCGTCAGCGACGAAACCTCCCTGGTGCCCCTTGGTCTTGGTTGAAGTACCTCAAGGCAGTACTGCCAGTCAACAAGGGCTTCCTCCGCCAGTTTGGAAGCGAGTTCGTCAAGAACATGGTGTTACTCGAGGCCATTTGCATCGAGCTTCGTACCCATTGGTACGACAGAAACGACAGAAGGCCCGACCACGGCATTGATGAGCACCGCCTGCGGCATATCGTACGCAGCGCCGCCTGGAAGTGCCCGAAGCTGGAGTACGTGAGCTTCTACACCAACGCCCCCTGGATGCCGCTGTTCAAAACCGGATGCGCACGTACAAGGTGGTCAGGAAGATGGTCGGCCGCCAGGGCACGCAGATTGTCGAGCTGGACCGCGCTGTCGCGGAGAGGGAGATCCCCAAGGTGCTCTGGCCCGAGAGTACGAAGATGTCGCAGTTTGCCACCGGCGGGCCGTTCTGATTGGCCTGTCTTGTTCTTCGCTAACGGGTCTACACCGTCGCCGGGAGGTACTTTTGCTTTTATGGAATCCATGTCGGTGAGTTAGCGGGCATCAAAGCGCTGCCTGCCGGTGGAGAGACAACGTGTGACCTCGATTAGGGCGTTGGACTGTATACTAAGTAAGAAACATGTGTATACCCGATGATGAAATCCACGGTTCTTGATAAATCATTGCAACCTCTTGGTACATATGTGAAACGAATAAGGATATTTGCTGGTTCCTGCCGCGGATAGAAGTAGTAGCTGGGAAGTTGTGACCAATCACGACCACTGTTTCTTCAGAGCAAAATGTCACCCCCCCCCTGTCAATTCGGTTTCTCCCCCCCCCCTCCTGGAACTTCAAACTTCAACATAAACTTCATTATTTCACATACTTTTACTAATATTATGACGGAACGGCGTAGGGCTGGGGGTCACCTGATCTGGCGCCTGCGCACAGACCAGGCAACCCACCTAGCCTCGCCGTTACCTTTAGATTTAAGCCCTTCGAAGGGGGATGCTACGCTTAGCCTCTTTCCTTCTGTTTCTTTAGCCAAAATGCTTATATCTACATTAGAATTACAGCTTTACCTCTATCATTCTAGTATATCGTAACATTATTTTAGCTCACCTTAATTAATCATTTACAGCCTAAGAAGGCTTATAATACTAACAGAACTTCAGACAATATCGTACGCGTTAGACAGTAACACAACTACGAAACCTTAAATAAGCTTCGTACGTATAGTTATAACGCGATAACGAAACCGCTACGATAACGTAAGACGACTAGGACAGACGGGCTAAGAAAGCTTAAAAAGAGGTCCGATTTAACTTTAGTAAGTTTTTATTAACCTTACTACAGGAAGATAAAGCCTTTAAAACCCCGCTACGGTAACGTTCTAACATTACCCCCTTTTATCGTATTATTAACCCCGATAAAAAGATTACTAATATAGTAACCTTTTAGCAAGAGACTAAAAAGAGTACTTTCGAAAACTATAAAAACATCTTCGAAACAGATTTAACGTTTACCGATTTCCTACGCGACCTATCGGAAGAGAAATTCCGTAAATATAAGTATATGTTTTCCGTTAGCAACTTTAATAACAACTTCGTCGAAAAAGTATATTAATTAGCCGTTTTATATAAAACTCGAAAAAATAGTCTTAGATATATCTTTAGACTTTTAACCGAGGCGGGTAAAGCTGTTTAGCCTTTCGTTAACGGTCTAATAAACTTAAACGTCTTTAAAAACCGATTTATAAAGAACGCCGACGTTCTTTTCTAAAAATATAAGCTTCGATCCCTAAGTATAGTAGCCTTAGTAACCTAAGTTAAAGACTTTTATTAAGTAGCCGTCGAACTAAACTAAAACCTTAACGTGTTATACTAATAGGTTACTAAGTTTAAAGTCGAAGCGGTTAACGCGATAAAAGGTATATATAATACGACTAATATTAAGAAGGAAAAGTATATCCCGAATAATATAATACTCGCCGAGATCGCTTTATATAACGAACGTATCTATAAGCTTTAAATATAGCTTAACGAAAATAACTAATTAGTTATTAACCTTACTTATTTAATATATAATAATCCTCTACCCGATAACGAAAAAAGACGCTATCAAGACAACACCCTTAGTTTACTATATATTTAGTTTACAGAAGGTAAAACAAAGGTACGTCGTATAATAAAGGTCGACGATACGCCCGAATTCTATAACGATCTTAAATAAGATAAGGTTTTTTATAAAGTTTAAAAAATAAAAGTCTAAAATCGTTTATACGATAACGTAAACTAGTTCTTTACCGAATCCTCGAAGATTAACTATATTATCGGTCGTATAGCCGGAACCTTTATTAAAAATATTATACCGTACTTCGACTATTAAAACCCCGAATAACTCTTTACCGTTAAGTCTGTATTCCGATACTTAAACCTTTAATACGGTAACCTTAATCGAAAGAGAAAGGCGTAGAATAAGTAGAATACGTTAAATATAATATACCCCGAATCCTATAATAAGTTTACTATTTTATATTAAGTTTTCTAGAACGCCTTTATCCGTCTTATAGTAAAGCTCTTTAAGCCTTAAGTAACTTAAAAGGACGAGTTTTAACGTCGCTTAACGCCTATACTCTAAAACGCTTTAGCCGTCTAGTTTCTAAATAACTCTATAAAATATATAAAGCTTTCTTAACTTACCTAATAAGTAGATTTTACTAATATTTAAGCTACTACCGCAGTTAAGGCTAAAAGAGAGAAAACGCGTACTTCTACTTAATTAAAAAATAACCGATTATTAACTAGTAATATAACTCGGACCGGTATATTTATATTTACGCCGAAAAGACGTAAAAGGTTTAAATAGCTTCGTTATAATATCGTTATTATTAACTTACTAAATAAAAAAGAGTTCGAGAAACTAGTTAAAGAAAGAAAGTATTTTATATATAAGAAGGAAGGTTATCGATCGTTTAAATATCCCGATACCTTTAAAAATAATAACAGAAAGCCGGCTTAACAGAGTAACCGTATTAATTACTTATATAGTAAGCTTTTCCTTTAATAGCTTTTACCGACTATTACGTCGACTAACGATAAGCTAAACGTAAAGAGCGATAATAGTAACTCGGGAAATAAGTAACCTTAAGATAAATTAACTTTCTCTTAAAGAATATATCGATATAAAGTAAACAGTATACGGTATTAAAGGAAAAGTAGCCAGATAACTTATTATTTAACTTATTTTAAAGATATTTAAAAAGTAATACTTTTACTATACTATATTCGATAATTAATAATAGACTGTTTTTAACTATAAAAGCTTTAGTTAATATAAAAGCGGGTAAATACGTATTTATAGGTTTAAAATTCGTATAACGAGTAAAAAAATTACTTTAACTTTAACAGATTATAAGATTTAATCTATAGATAATAAAGAGGTATAATAATAAATCTATCTAACTATTAAACGTAGCCTTAGTCGCTATATTATAAGTATATAGTAAAATAAAATTAGGTCTCCCTTTTCTTATACTTAATATAAAATATAATATTATCTTCGGTAAGAAATAGTTCGAGTATTACGATATTATAATCGACTATACCGGCCGATACCTTTATTACTTCGAAGAGTAAATACTAAGTTATAATTTTACAGATATACTAATAAATAATAATATATATCAGATACGTAACTTAAAATAAAATAAAAAGGTCCGCTAACGAGAATAAGCTATAAACCGTAACGATAAGCGTTAATAAAGATAAAAAAAGGCAGAAGATAAAAACTTACGTTATCGTATAGTATAATAATTAATTAAATAGCGTATTAAAGAATTAAAATACGTTATAACAGGCGATAGTTAGCCTATACCGGAAGTATTACCGGAAACAGTCTTTATCTAACTACCGACGTTTAAGATACAACACCTATCCGTACTACGCTTACTAATATATAGTTCTATATAGTCCTACTTGTTATAAGACGAAGGTTTAAAGACTATAGATCGTAAGCTATATAAGCTTAACCTGTTAGGTATATATAAGTTTAAACAGATCCCTTCGTTATCTTTACCTTTACGTTATTATAAAAACCCTTTAAAAATATAGTACGATACTTAAAAAGCTTATATTTTAAAGAGAGATAAAATTAAATAGTATAAATACTAGATCGACGTATATATAATAAATACTTTATTATTTACTAAGACCGTTAGCTAATCGGAAAACCTAATTAGTTATACTAATATATATAAAATCGAGAAGCTAATTATAAATAAACGAGAAAAATAGTATAAAAAGACTTTACCGTATAATAAAAAGGAACTCTAATAAAAAGTATTATAAATAATACCGCTTAAATATTACTACTTACTTAATAGCTAAAGTAAATATAAGTCCGATACGTTAACTTCTTACCGATATATCGATTACTATATTTATCTAAAAGAAAGAACTAAACTTAAGGATTTAAAGTATTTTTTATTATATAAAATATTGTTAAAAAAGCTCGAAGTATATCGGAAGTATATTACCGAAAGCCTTAAAAAGAGGTTTATCGAAAGCAGTACGGCCTTATAGGCTTCCTTAATACTCTTCTTTTATAAAGCCGATAAAGGGCTATAATTCTATATTAACTATCGGAAACTAAACGTTATTACTAAACGAGATTAGTACCTACTCCCTTTAATCGAAGAAATATTATCTCGAATTTTAAAGACGAAGATCTTTACTAAAATTAATATTAAATAAGCTTTCTATAAGATTAAAATAGCCTAACCGGAAAACGAAGAATTAATAACCTTCCGGGTATACTATAGCTTATATAAGTATAAGGTAATACCTTTTAGCTTAACTAACAGACTAGCTATTTTTTAAAGATTTATTAATAACTAACTCCGGGAATATTTTAATAAGTACGTTTATATATATATCGACGATATCTTAATCTACTTTAATTTATTAAAAGAATATTGTAAATATATCTAGTAAGTACTCGAAAGGCTTCGTATAGCCGGACTATATACCGACCTTAAAAAGTACGAGTTCTATATAATAAAAACTAAGTACTTAAGCTTTATTATTAATACTAACAGAGTAGTAGTAGATCCCGAAAAGATCTTAGTAGTCCGAGACTAAAAAGCCCCGACTACTATAAAAAAGGTATAGTCCTTTTTAAGGTTTTATAACTTCTACCGAAAATTTATTCTTAAATACAGCCGACTAATAAAGCTATTAATAGTACTAATATATAAGTATATAGCTTAAACTTAAAATAAAGCCGAAAGGAACGCTTTTTAATCTTTTAAAGATATATTAATTAATACCCTTTTACTATAATATTATTATATAAACAGGGAAACTAAAGTTAAAACAGATATATCCGATAGTATATTAGCCGGCGTTCTGTTTTAAATTACCGATAATAGTATTTAACATCTTATTATATTCTACTCCGAGACTTTATATAGGCCTGCTCTTAACTACCTAATTTATAATAAAGAGTTAATAGCCGTAATATAAGCTTTAAAGGTATAGCGCGTTAAGCTAATTAGTTAATAAAGGCTTTAACTATTTACTATTATTATAAACTACCGGGCCTTTAAGTACTTTATAATTAAACGCCTACTAAATTAGCGTTAAGCGAACTAAGCCGAAACCCTTTTACAATACTATTATATAATAATATACCGACTAAGACTAAATAATATAATCGCTAATTCTTTATCGCGTAAGGCTATAGAACTAAAAACTTTAAAAGCTAGGTAAAAGGCCGAGTAAGAGATAGCTATTTTCCGTTATATAGACGGCAACCCGATAGATATAGCCGTTTTTACTACTAAGCCGTTTATTTCCGACTTTTTTAAAATACGTAAGTTATACGTTTTAAAAAAGAATAACGAAGTACTACTTTTATCGAAGGTATTACTAGCTAAGGTAACGCTAAAAGTAAACCGGTTAGATATAAACCTAAAGATATACCGTTAAAAAGCCTACGAAGGTACCCTTTATTAGTTATTCTTACAGGACTATATACTTTATAAAAAACGATTAGTTATCTCGGCCGAAAATAACTTCCGTACTAAAGTTATTAAAAAAGTATATAACAGAATTATTATAGCCTACTTAAGCTATAATAAAACCTGCCGGTTAATTACCGTTAAGTATTAATAGCCCGGGATAATAGGTAATATTAATATTTATATTAATAATTACCTATATTGTTCGGCGAAGACACCTTATAATAAAACCCTTAATCTTCTTCGCCTACTTCCTGTACCGTTATGTAAATAGCACTATATTATTATAGATTTTAAGTATATACTAATAAGTAAGTTTAAATACGATAATATATTTAATATTATCGATAAGCTAATAAAGGAGATATAGTTTATCGTATATTACCGTATAGCTACTACTAAAGATATCGTATAAATATACTACTACGGCTTTTTTCGAGTATATAGTTTACCTTAAACTATTAGCTCGAATAAAAGTCTTTAGTTTATTATAGATTTTATAAATAAAATATTAAAGATTTTAAGGTTTACTTAGAAATTATCTATAGCCGGATACTTTTAGTCGGTAAGATAAGTCGAAAACTATTATAAGTAGTTAGATTAACGTTTACGAATATATACTAACTATTATTAATAAAACTAGCTTAAAGCCTTACCTATAATAAACGCGGCTTAAGCTAGCACTTTATACGATATATTAAAAGGTATAACACTATTCGAAGTTACTTATAACTACCTAATACCCTTATAATTTAATTAAAAAGCCTATATATCGGATATAAAAAGCTTTACGGCTTAAGAAAGGCTAGCTTATACTAATACTTAATAAATAGCAGACACCTTAAAAGGCTATATTAAAACAGCTCGGGCTACGTTAAAACGCATATAGAACCGTATAATAATATAAGCGAATAAACACCGCCGTAAACCCGACTTTAGTGTTAAAAATAAAGTATTTATTATTAAAAAACTATAGTTATTAGACCGTCTTAACGAAAAGCTTAATATACTACTTACTCGGTAAGCGTATCGCATTCGTACTATAAAGGGTTACTTATATAAGTTAGAAGTTCTTAATTTATAATAGATATCGAATATATTTTATATTAACTACCTTTATCTTTACTTTAATAACCCGTTACTAAGCTAAGAATATAAACAGCTGTTAGTAGATAAGGTAAACAGCGCTAATAAATAAGAAGTAGATAAAGTTTTATCTTTATAGGTATAATATAACAGGCTATAGTATTAAGTCTAATAGTATAGTTAGGATCCTGACTTAAAATACTATAACGCAGCTAATTTTAAGAATATACCTGTAAAATTAAGGGAATTCTACGATTAACACCCCGAGTATAAAGGTTTCTTAAAACGACTAAACGACTAAGATATAGCCTACAGATCGGATGTTTTTAATAACGACTATATCGACGATAATAAGCTATTAAAAGGGCGAAAAGGGATACGTAAAGCAATAAGGAAAGCGATATTACCTAAAACACCGGCGATATATAAGAATATACGATTAGCGAAATAAGAGAGTATATAAGGCTACCTAGCGATTAGTTAATACAACTATAAAAATACCCTGTCGTTAAGGATTATAGGCCCTTAGCGTAGTAGTTTATCCTAAGAGTACCCTACCTTTACCTAGAAAACAGTCGTACTCTAAAGGCTAATAGTTTAAACTCGCTCGCCGCTTATTTTTTTTTACAGGGGGGGTAATATAACGGAACGGTATAGGGCTAGGGGTTACCTAATCTGGCGCCTGCGCACAGACCAGGTAACCTACCTAGCCTTGCCGTTACCTTTAGATTTAAGCCCTTCGAAGGGGGATACTACACTTAGCCTCCTTCCTTTTATTTCTTTAGCTAAAATGCTTATATCTACATTGGAATTACAGCTTTGCCTCTATTATTCTAGTGCATCGTAACAAATATCTCTACTATTTTAATAGCTAAAGTTATATATTTTATATTATTTAATAGCTTTAATCTAAAAGTATTATATCTATTAATATATATAGTTAATTCACTTATATAATACTAATATATAAGAGTTATAACGCTTTTTAAGTATAAAACTTAATATATATTTTTATATTCTTATAATAAAGACTTAAATTTATATATTTATAATATTATAAGATATATATTACTCTTAAGAGTAAGGTAACTATAGTTATTAAGTTTATTATAAGTTAATAAGGTAATAATATAAAATTATATATAATATTTTAGCTAAATCTTTAAATTATAAGCTTTTAAAAGTATACTTTATAGTAATATATATATTATATTAATCGCGATACTATA